>JAURVB010008198.1:0-47539 GCA_033002965.1 Piper betle | reverse complement strand
TGGAATGGGCAGATCTTACCAAGAATGAAGCTACTTGGGAAAATTTGGAATTCTTATCAATGCATTTCCTTGTGGACAAGGAAATTTTTGAGGGGAAGGATATATGATATAGATATTATGGAATTAAATTTGAATGTCGGTTACATTTTGGCGGGAAAGGTCGTTGCAACTTTTGAAAAGCTGTTAAAGTTTTAAATTCGAAATTGAAGTAGTTGTGATAAAAAATTGTAATCAATTCGAATTGTGGAAATGATATAAAGAGAAAGGATGTACAGAAAAGAATCAATGAAAAATTATTTGCATCTTCTCCAACTCTTCCTCTTCTTCTTCCTTCTCTGCGTTTTCTCCTCTGCTCTCTGTTTCTCTGTTCTCTTCCTCTGAATTCTTCTGTGTTCCTTCCTTCCAATCCTTCATTTTCGATCTGAACGATGAATTCCCATCGAGACGTGACCAACACCAGCCCTGGCATCCTTCCTAAGCCGGAGGACTGCAACAGGCGGCGAGTCTCGGCGGCGGTGCGGCGCCAGAGGGCTCGTCAATGGTGAGGATGAGCGGCTGCAGTGACGGTTTGGGGAAGGAGAAGTTCGGGGGCCGGGAGGCTCTCAGAAGCGTGGTAAATAATAATTAACTTTCAGATAAATTCTAAAAAACAGTTTATAAATTTTAGGACCATAACGATTACATGTTTTATATTTAATAACTCGTTTAAATTATTTTTTAACGCATTTTAATATATTATTTGACTTAAAAATAATTTTAATA
Organism: Piper betle; assembly: GCA_033002965.1. NCBI lineage: Eukaryota > Viridiplantae > Streptophyta > Magnoliopsida > Piperales > Piperaceae > Piper > Piper betle. Next base: position 46,777 of record JAURVB010008198.1, on the reverse strand, counting down.
TTTAAAAAAATTATAAATTTTTATATATTTTAATAATTTATTTCTCATTATTTTTCACAATATCATTATATATTTAAATATATCTGACCTTATCATTCAAAATTTATAATTGGCCTCCTCTCAAAAAATTAATTTAATTCAAACCAACTAGTTCTCTAATATAAAATCACAAGTTTTACAATTAAATTATTTATTTGGCATAAAAAACCCTATTATTAAATAGATATAGTAGATAGATTGTCAATGCAGTTTATAAACGTATATGATTTGGGTAGAATAGAGTTTTCTAAGTTGATAAGATTTTTTGGATTGTAGTTGATAATGTTTTCATGTAAATAAAATGAAAAATAATAGTCATGAACTAAGGCTGGAAACTTTGGTACTTTGGATTCATTTCTTGTGAGGCCAAGGCTTGTTGGGGTCCAGGATCAGTTTTTAACTTTTCCTTCACCAATCACCATCAAAGCTCTCGTACGCAGCGACGCGTTAACGGATAAGGGACGTTTCTGAAGGAGACCCACAAACTTTTGGACTCCAATCTTTGCTTTCCTTGGAAGAAGAAGGTCAGGAAGCAAGAGCTCTTATTCAATTCCCATGGCGCAAGTCTTTTCATTCTCTTGACTGACCCAGAAACTCAGCCTTCTTCAATTCAATTCCACCACCAAAAAAGTGAACAATTCCTGCTCTCTGAAGGGTGAAGTGCTTCCACCATATGAACAATTATTATAAGTTCGCCAAGCTTGTTTAGTTGTAGTATACGTTTCATCCTCTTTGGCAGCTTACGAAAACCATAATTGATGTTTAACACTTAAGGGTGGGCATTGATCGTACGGACATCATCAGACGAATTATTGTCCGCGTTATCTAAAATTTTGTCGGACAAAATTTGTCCGACCAACTTCAGATATCGAATTGTCCGTCGGGCCCAAACAATGTCCGCGAATAATCCAAAACCCTCTGCGCCGCCTCTGCCTCCGCCGCCACACTTTGTATAGCTAGTGAACCTCCGCTGGAACCGTTGGAATCGGCTCGGCGAGCCTAACGCATTTACGACGTCGACGTGCTCGGCGGAAGTGGCAGCTCGCCGAAAAATGGCTAAACAGAGGCGGTCGGTGGTGGGTGACTAGATCCAGCCGACCTGGGCGGCGATGGGCTCCGCTCTTGTCGGGAAAGGCCATGGGAGGGTTGGCAATATCAAAGCAGAGACTGGACGGCCATGGTGACAGTCGCCGGCGGCTGAATTGACGATGCAAGCAAAGGGTAATCGGCGGCAGAATCGACGATGAGCGGTGATTACGGCGTCGTGGAGGCCGGACGACGACGAGGGCGCTTGGGGCATCACGACAATGCCACGGCGGGGATCGGCGGCGACGATCGGCGGCAGGGCGACGTCGGCGGCGGCGACGACCACGACAATGGGGTGGCGTGGCAAGGGTTTGGATGGGGAAGAGAAAATGGGTCTGGGGTTCGATTGATGGCAATATCATAAATAAGACTTGACTTGCCCATGTCTTTAGTCAATAATAATAACTAACTCGGAATAAATCTTAAAAAAATCCATAAAATCAGAAAAAATCCCATAAAATAAAATAAACACTACAACATCATAATGATCATTCTATAACTAACAACCCACCCAAATTCCTCGTAGCGCATCCTAACGTGATAAACAGCCTAAACTAATTTCACGATCAACTATATATAAAATAAAAAAATAATTAGCATACTCTTATATATTTTGATAACTCATTCTTTTCTGTTGTATTCATGATGTTATCATCATATACTTGGGTACGCATGACCCTCATGGCTCATACACCTGACCAGCATCGACTCAGTACACGTATTCTAAACCATACTTGACTTGAACTGACGATTGAACCGATCGGTTCATAAGTATAAAACCCTGACTCAGATCACTGGTTTTACATTATGTTTATAATGTAATATTTTTTCCGAAAATGGATCATACAAGTTTATTATTAAATGTAACTGAACAAAGTAGAGGTGAAAATTATAGCAAAAATTCGATTGCTAAAGAAGGAGAATATATAAACAGTACATTATTAAAAAAGAGAAAAATAACATCCGGTGTATTGTGAAAAGAAATTTGAGGGAACTGAAAGTTATGAAACTAATCATTTATAGAGGCATATTGAAAGAAAATATCATAATTTTAAAATAAAGATGATATAAAATATGAGTAATTAACTTTTTTGTATTTTTTTAATATAGGTGAGCTAGATGAAGAATCAATTATTACAATACTTTATCTTTGAAGTATATGCAATATTAGACTATATTTTGATGTCAATGATTATTTTAAAGTTTCTATACGTAGATTATTTTTTGTTTGACTTTAAAAATTTAGAACATGTTAACTAAATTATAAGTGGTTTGATATGATTATTAATGTGAATGTATAGTTCTAAATTTATAAAGATAAGAGTGATTTTTATCCTTTTTATATGCATGCCATTTTTGGATATTTAAGGTATTAAATATCAATTTTATGTATAAACTTAATTAATTTTACTGTATATTTATATTTTAAAAATTTTCATAAACTATAATATTAATCTTACAAATATCGAAGACATTATATTATTGATATTAAATATCGGACATTCGGTCGGTCGTTCGGTAAGACAAAAAATATCCATGTTTGATTTGTTTTAATTCGGTCGATTAAATTCAGTCAAACATGCTTCGGACATCAGATGGACGAACAAATTCGGACATCTACGCCCACCCCTATTAACACTTATTACCCGCATAGAATAAGGAACCTTGCTTGACTCTTGATTAGTTCTCTAGCAAGATCAGTGGAAAACAAATGAACAACCCCACCATCATGCAGCGTGTGCTGTCTGTAATCGATGTCTCTCGGTTGCTTTGTAGCTTGTGCAAGCGTAAACATTAACAAAAGCATAATGTTTTTTGACTCAGAAAACATTAACAAAAGAGCAGAGCAGAGCTTGGCTATGCCTGGTTTGGCTTGTCAATTAATCATTAACAAAAACTTTGAGTTGCTGCAAATTTGCAATGCCATCTCTCTTTTTCACCCGGTTACTAAGGGGTGTAAAGGGCAGGAATTATAAATTAAGAGCGATTGCCTTTTCTGACCCCAACCCCAACCCTACCCTCCAACCCTCCTTTATCTGGATTTCCGACGACCAATGTAAAAACATTGGCATTGTTTAAATTCCTCCACCTACACCTCGCATTAGTGAGCTGCACCCACCAAAATCTCAACGTAACTAGGATTGTTGCCGTCCCATATAAAGGGACTACACGATGCAGGACGAATTGGTTATTAACACGGAATTGAGAAACAAAGATGATTTGATTTGATTAGTTGATAAAGTAGAAGACAATTTAGTATAGTTCGAACCACCAATAAAAATCGAACTGCACATACACACATCCTTAGATCAGCTGATTGATCAAAATTTTACTCTTTTCATTAATTTATGCAGAATAAAGAATAGACGAACAATATAGTCATCTTCTAAGAATGTGTAATTGTGTATTGATTGGTTTCAGTATGCATACTTCTCTGCAAACTGCTACTCATCTCAAAAGTTTCGTAATCCGTCCCTAGTAATAGTTGACATACCTCGGCCATCTGTGGGTGCCTTCTCTCCCGCAATAAACTCGTGCACATAGCCTCCAAGTTCAATCGAGCTACAACCTGGTACCTTCTCTACTTAGTCTGTCTTTCATTGAAACCCTTACTTTCTTTGCCAAATCATATCTTCCCCCTGCAGCATAGATATTAGAAAGAAGAATGTATGCACCACAGTGATGTTCTAGTTGCACCAGACGAGTTTCTCTTTTAGCTAAGCATGCACTTAGCAAGGCCCTCCACACAATCCCTTCTTCTACAGAATTGCAGAAAGCAGGTAAGTTTTGTACAACATTCATAGCTTCCTCAAAACGGCCAGCTCTTCCAAGCAGGCCTACAATGCAAGCATAATGCTCAGCTCTTGGTTCAATCCCATAAAGTCTTCATCTTGCGAAATTCTTCGAGCCCTTTATCCACCATACAAGAATGACTGCAGGCAGTAAAAATGGTAACGAAGGTGGTAGCATCAGGGTTTAATCCATTCATTTGCATCTGGGAGAACAGCTTGAATGAGCCGTCTCCGTCTCCATGTGTTGCTAATCCCAAAATCCTTGCATTCCAACATACGACATCTTTATGAGTTACTTCATCAAAAACCTTTTTGGCTTCGTCCAAGGATCCACATTTTATGTACAAGTCCAGTAGAGCCGTGCCCAATCGGCATTTAGCAGAAACTTCATCCTCTTAACACACCGATGTATCCATGTCCCAGTATCTAGAGCACCCATGTAAGCACAAGCGTAAAGAGCAACCACCAAAACACTTTCATCAAGCTCCATACCCTGCAACTGCATCAACTGAAACAATTTCAATCCTTCCTTGTAGAAATTATTCCGAACATAACCTGAAATCATGGCACCTCATGTAGCCCTGTCCTTGACTGGTGCATCACGAAACATCAAAACCGCAGAATCAACATCCCCCTGCTTACAATACCCAGATATCAAAACCGTCCATGCCACCTAAGTTCTCTCAGACATACAATCAAACACAAGCCTTGCAGCATGCACATTGCTCGTATCTGAGTATGCCAGCATCAACGTGTTTCGAACAAAGATATCACCATCAAACCCAAGTTTCATCACTTGTCAATGAACCTGCCTGCTCAAATTCAAGTCTTGGAGCTGGGAAGCAGACTTGAGCAGGTAGGGGAAAGTATAGTTATCTGGACAAACGCCATTTTTCATCATCTTGCGAAGAACAGCAGCAACCTCAGCCAGCTCCTTACTTACCAAAAACGTCTTCATCATGGTGTTGTAGATACACAAGGTGGGCAATTCAATCCTTCAAACAGCAGCTTTGCATAGCAGAGGCCAAAACTGCCATGAACAGGGTCGGAGCAGAAGCCCATGCGCCGACTGATGACATAGCCGTCCTCCCCAATCCTGGATGCCACCATCTGAGCGTGAATGTGCTTCATTTGTTTCATGTTGGCGACAAGCTTTGATGATCTTCATGCATCCATACATTTCCACTTCTTCAGAACATGATTTCAATCACCTTCGTTAGTGTTGCTCGGTAGCATTCAAGGTCGAGCTGATTGAAGGCGGGCAGTGGAAGCCAGCATTGGTGTGATACTCAATCGCCGGCTCAAACTGATCAGCCGCCATGGCCACCAAAACTCGCCATTTCCACAGGACCCTCCATATTAGAATATATGTCATATCCTACACCTCAATCAAATCATCCAAATGCAGCAGAAAAACCCGGATTCGCCTGGTCTACTACTTCCTAACCGTCAAAAACTTCAATACCAACAAATACTGGGCCTATGACGCTACGATTCATGGAGCTGAACAAGCTCGAGCTGTATAAAGAACCAATTTTCGAGCTCAAATTGCGAAAAAAATCGTCCACGCAACCGTAAAACAAGCTCACAACACACAATCACAGATACCACCAAAGAAGCAGCCTCTTGCGCCGAATACACGATCATTTTGGTTCCTGAAAATTGGAAAAATAAAACAGTTTTTCTGCATTCACATTGACGAACGATACCACGGAGAGCTAAGAAGAGGCAAGATGAGGAGGAGAGGATACCTTTACAGGAAGACGGTCGTCAATGGCGTTGGAGTAGAGGGGAAGACGACGAAGACGAAGACGATTTGGGAATGCGTAATTGGGCCTACCTACAATTAGATTGGGCCTGTGTATGGGCCTGGGTATGGGCCTGAACCAGGCCCAGTAAATTAATAGGCAAACGTGTTGAATTTGGAGTTGGACATTGAGATTCTTGTTAAATTGGAGGGCTCTCTTTGTGCATTCTAAATGATTTTTTATAGAAGTGGCAAAATCCTTGTCGAAAATGGAGCAATTCACAACACGTAGAAGTAAAAAAATTGTAGTGTTAAAAAAAGTTCCACCGTGTGTTTACTTCTCTTAGAGCTTCTAAGATCAATGCATCTGTCAGTCCAACATTATATCGAAAATAGCTCACCTCCTCGTTCTATTAATGCTACGTTCCATATGTTTTGCTCCATTCTGGTAAAAATATAAGTGTTACAGTTACTGGAGAACCGACCCAAGAAAAATCTGAACATTTTTGGGGATCCAAAACCCTAAATTCATTCATAACCATGCCATGCATGCATACAATTTCCTGGGAATCGGAACTGCATATAATCCATTCAACCGCGCCATGCATGCAGATAGTACCTTCAAGGTTATAATAATGCAGTTTGCTGCAGAAAAAAGGTTATAATGCAGCTCCACATATATATGCAGAACCATCAAGAAATGAAGAAAATGGATTAATGTGTGTTTTGTAACTATATATTATACGTATATTCACGATACAATCTTATGATCGCTAGCATTTGTTCTGTATTATCCGTCAACCCCTAGCCATTTAGATCAGATCATATCATTGATGAATGAGATGTGGTTTTTCCATTTCAGAATTAGTCGTCGCTTTATATATGTTGTTAGAATGCTATTGATCATCATATATGTAGACGCATATATCTAGAGCATTGCGCATATGGCATTGTTTATATACATGTGTATATGAGATCTTGAACATAGCTTATATTTCCATGTCATTTCAAGTTGAGATAATGGCTTACAAAGTTTTGAATTAGATATATGTGTCTAACAACAAGGAAATGTAGCTTACTATCTAGATCAGGAATAGCTAGAACAGTACTATTTGCGATGGTATATTTATACCAGAGAATGGTCACGCCCAAGGCAGCATGTGAGCTCAAATTTCTGCTCTATCATTTTCACGCCAGCTTATGCATAAGATACAATGATATATATATCTCTGATTGATCGAAAAATGTTGTCAAGCGTGCAGTGGTCGGCCACATTAAAAGCCTCAATTATGGACCCTCCCAAGGAACATATTGTCAGCCCTTGTCCCAAGTCGTCTTCCCTGCTTCCTCAAGGGGAACTCTGCTGCGGTACACTACAGAGAAGGAGCTGATGTGTTCATCCCAAGACCTTCCCTCATCTGGGCATGCATGGAAATGGTCGAGTATTTTTCTAAGTCATTTGTCCCAATATGTCTTCTCCATTACTAGCTACTCTTCAATACACATGTATAAGTGCCATTAAATTTCCCTTCTTATTCAAGATCATGCATAACAATATTGATTCAGCAATGATCATCTCTCCATTAAAATCACGGCTAGATCAGTTAATTATCTTCTTCTTCTTCCAAGTAATTGATACCGAGAGGAAGTGTTTGAGTTATTACAAATAGAAGTTTTTGATGATCGGATAATTTTTTGAGACCACCCTATTCTGACAATGTATGAACATTGCTGGAGTTAGGATGATCGGTTATATATTTGTCAAGATAACTGCATGTATAGTCAGATCAGAGCATTACATTCTAGAAAGGATTCACTATAATTTACTAGCTAGCTAGCCCCCATCAAGAGAAGCCACACCCTAAATTATTAGAAGACTGTTTCTTGCTGCTTCCTAAGACCACATGTTGGTGATCTCTAGCTCCATTTGGTTGAAACAAAATGAGTATTTGGGCTCAATCTAATTCTAAATATCACCATGTTTCCTACAATCTCTGTCGATTCTAAACTTGCCCATTATGGGTTTTGTCTCAGTCTCCACAGATTCCAAGGGAAGTAGTACCCCTTCCCTTCTAATCAACGAAGAAATGATCATATCACACTTATCCAATTCGTTGTAGTAGGTCCAACTCCTTACTCCCCATGCGTGCATACAAGCGCTAAGGTGGAAAGAACAGTCACAAAGAGAGTCAACAAAAAAGATAGTCCAGAAAGAAATAGTTATTAAGGTGTTGTCTTTGTACAAACACTTTTAGGATCATCTCCATGCGTGGTTGGAAAGGCCTACCCGTTCTATCTCTTTGCTGGGCATGGTGGCCCCTGAGTAAGCTGGCTTCCTCCTTGCAAATGCTAACATGAAATGAAAGGTCATTCATTTCATACAATGCATCTGGGATATACCCTCTTCTTGATCTACTTCCTGGGTGTCAATCATTGAGATGAACGAATTGGCTACATCGCTAGCTCAAGATATATAGATAGTTGGTTTGCCAACTGCCAAATATTCTTGGGAATCACTTAAGTACGCTGAATAAGGGTAAGTGAGGGTACAATGATCACTTGTATTGGGAGGTGCGTTCATATGTTAAAGCCATAGTAAATCCATCTCAGCACATTCTTGTGGAGCCAAATCCAGAGCAAACAATGAGATTCTTACAATGATCATTGTTTTAACGAAATGAGTGTTCCCTCTAGCTTGGCTGGTTGGTTGAGGACACCTTCACTTTGTGAGACTTCTTACAAGAGATTCTTTTCGGTCAGTTTGGACACTGGAGAAAATAATAGAATGACGCGAACAAAGGAAAAGAAAAAACTAATTTTCTTTACATTTTTTCTGGTGTATTTGGTTTTTTTAAATGGAAAATTTATACACCATCATTCTGGTAAGACACCATCGTTCTCACTTTCTCTCATTTCTTTGTACTTTTTAAAAGAAAATAATTGTGAAGATATTTTTTATCACGATTGAAAACAAATTATTATTTAATTTTCACATTTAATTTCAAACCAAATAAATAAAAATATAAGAAATATATTTTTCTTACACTTTCTTTCTCTTTTTCACGGTCCAACCGCTCCACCCTTTCAAATATGGTATAACCTGTGCATGTTCAATTGTCTTGTTAGCCAAAATTTTTAATGTTATATAAGTTAGAGCTAATAACGGGGATCCGTTATTTCTGACAAATTAGTCTGAAATATAAGAAATAGAACTCTCACTTACTTTTGATGATGATAAATAAAAATATATACAAAATATACATTTAAACGGAGATTTGATGTCTTGTCTTAAGTTATTAATTTTAGCAGACAAAGCTGTTACCTGGGTTCTTGTCATTCATTAATTAAGTGGACAAATATCTAATTTCAATTAAAGCTTAAATATATTAATAGTATTATTTTGACTCCCACTTAGATGAGGTAAGGCATGAAAAATTTCCAACCCAAAATCCTAATATGAGCTGTCCAATTATAAAGATGGTGTAAACCTATTATTTATATAACTCATATTAAAATTATTAGGTTAGTCTCATATGGAGAAGTCAATGACTATAAATTATTTAGTCGAGTTATCAGGAGGCTCCCTCGCATATAGTAAGTCCCACATATTACAGTGGTGTTTGAGAGATTCTAATTTAAACTTTTAAAAATATCTAGATGTGAAAAAGAACGTACTAACTAGTTTGTAACATATTTTTGAAAAATTACTATTTGGCAATAGAGCTGGCTTTGGCGTTTCTTGATTGATCTTGATCCATGTATAATCTAATAGGTCTTAAAATTGAAGAGATATGATTAATTTCATTGAGTATGTACAAGCCCTGAGCCACGTTAATGTTTCATGCATGTATACCTCTTATATATAAGGTATTCAAGACTATTATTTTTTCAGTACTTTGACCGGTGGTTTTCTTATCTTTAGGATATACAAGGACATGTCTCATTGATTGGAGGCTATCATATCCATTGCTTGACAATTGGGCTTCCAGGTTCCAACCATTTTTTAATTGCAATATCCCAATATCCAATCTTACTTAACACCATTAGTTTCCATTATGAAATGTGAAGAAAATTCATCACACTTAGGCCCTTATCTCAGTTCTCACAAAGCATCCCACTCATTAGGTGAGTGTTTCATATTGCCTTCCACTAGATATATGCTAGATATTGAACTGGTATTATACCCATATATATAGGAGTGTTTCAATACATGTATATGTTTGTTGGGTCTTCATGTGGTGGTCTTCCCATGACCATGACTCGTGACTTGTATGCATCTTTATGCCCTGGACCCCCTCACAGTGATTGAAGCAGCTGTGAGCTCCATGGCCATGGAATATCACCTTAGTAGAGTCCTAACTAAGTCATATCAATAATTAAACTAGTCGAGTCTATCTTGAAATTATTTTATTTGCTTTACAAAGCAAAGTGATCAATGCCGACAACCGCAAATACAACAAAATATAATCAAGCTTAAAATGGTTAACACTGTTTATGAACTGATCAAATGTCATCACAAGCAGGAAAAATAATGAATCCTTCATTGTCATCAAATGTAACAATGTTGGAAGCTCACATTTTTTCCGGATTGGCCAAAATTTGTGGCCACATGAGGTGCACATTATAATACCACAGTTTTCCTCCCCAAAGCATTGCATTATCAAATTCACTAGTAAGTGTGTAGAGATGGGCATGGGCCAAAAGTGGAGTCAAAGGGGTAGGGTTGGGTGGAATGTTGCTGCTCCTCCATATGTGTCTCTCGCCAACCACTCCATGTCTTGGCCTTCATACGGGTTTGTCCCCTGCATCATAAAACATCCATTCTCGTGACTCCATCTCACCACATGCAAACTAAAACACTACGTTTACACGTGAATATTTGCCATGATTAGTCAAAATAATTAGTCCCCCTTTAAGTATTCGGTTCAGTTCCTAATCGAGATAAGTAAACCCTAAATTTTAAATTTTAAATCTTAAACCCTAAAGTATATTAATAAATGGGATAAAATCGAACCGACCCGAAAACAGACATGCACTTGTTGATTGGTGGGAGATGAGAGGCTTTCACAAGGTGTAAATTGACACACATGAAGCTTTTTTCTCATCTATGTTCATGTAAGTGTACAAGTAGTGCAAATATATTCTTTTTGGGAGGTGGGGAGTCATTGAAGATCTTTCTTTAGTTGTGGCGTTTTCAAGATGTAGGGTTCATCCAATGCATCCATGGATCAAAATTGGAATGTACGAGGGCAACCTCTATTGGATTGGGCCACCTCCAATTGAGATGCATTTGGCGGTGGGGGACATATTTTTGGGGACCCCCAATTGAGATGCATTTGGGGACGCCAGGCATCCCCACCATAGATTATGGGGATCATCTATGGTAGAGACATTCGGGGTTTTTGCGCACGCCGCAGCGCAGAACCTCTGCTCTCTTAGCAATAAGGATACAACGTTTTCTATGCCTCAATAGAGGCGTACACAAAAATTATTCTATACATATATAAATGTCTTACTAATGTTATTTTGATAATAATAATAATATGTTAATATTTGTGAAGAAGGATCACTATGTAGCTATCATGGTACCTGTTGTGTACGCGGTGTGTCTGTGTCTAAGTTGAAGTTGGAGAAGGAATTGGCTGCTGCAGACAGTTTCATGGAGAGAAACTGGCCAACAATCAACACGAGAAGCTCATTAGAATGCACATACATAAAGATAGATATAAATCTTTTTTTCTTAACAGTTTGAGATTTGAAGTGTTAAAAATTTATATATATTATCTATGTGTTTCATATATACCCATGATTGTCCACATGTTACATCGCCGCAGAAATTTTGGCTCATCCCGAGAGTGATGTCAATGGAGACGCCGTACGCATCTCCAACGGCATCGCTCTTGGGAGGAGCCAAAACAGGTTTTACATCGCCAACAACTTTAGCTGTAGGCAAAATGGTCAACCCTATTATAAACAATTAGTATATATTGTATATACTAGTGGTCATCAACGGGTAATCTGCTGTACTGCAAGACCTAATTAGGTGTAATCAAATTATCTCCCATTAAATATCATCGGTGACAATTTTAAAATTTAAGTATACATATACATATATTTAATTATTTATTTGGTCGTATAGTTAATATTAAGTATAAAAACCTTACAGGTAATTAATTTTCTTTTATATACTTATCGGGTAGACATTATCAATAATGTATCATATACATTCAAGATAGCAACAAATTCTACATGAACTGCTCACCTCGACTTGATTTTGCAGCGATTGAACGTAGTTAATGATCTCGTCCAGCATCACCGCCATTCCCATTGTCTGTAAGCAATGACATACTCTAATCGATTAGAAAATTTTAGTTAAGAGTAATCCGCAGTTACAAATAGTTATTTGAGCAAGTGTAGTATATGCCTTGTAACATCCAGGGACAAGTTCTTGTAGGCACCTTATTCTTTCGTTAATCTTTTCCCTCCTTACCTATAATCAACACAAACAAACACATTCTGACTGAGTTCTACATGTGTTCTTGACTAAGAACTTGATTTGTTTGTTGGTAATTTGAGATGGTTTTGGTGAAGTATATATGTACCCTTTCGGCTAAACTGTGGCTATCGGTGGCTTGACCTCGTTTTGCTCGTACATGAATCACTTCTTCTACTTTCCCAACTTGTTTCTTGTTGCTTCTTCTCCTCTTTCCTCCACCACTCATGTCCTGCAACATTCCTCGCTATAGTTGAGACTCCAATTCGGCAAGATTATGGGCATAGCAAAACTTTAATATTATCCAAAAAGACCAACTTACATTGGGGGTATCTGAAGTCTTCTTCTCTTTGACATCCAACCCACTTCCAAAATCCGGAGCAATAGAAGAAACCCCAGATCTAGCATCCGAACCAGAGACCACCTTCCTTTTCCCGACCCCCTTCTGATCATCAACAACTCTGCCGGAAGGTAGAGGAAGATGCCCATGAGGAGCAAATGTTGAATCGGAGGCAAACATGTTATTCTGATCAGACCCATTCTCACATAGATTAAAGAGAGGGAACTCTGATATGTTGGGCATCAATGGCATCAAATCAGTGGCATTTGTGTTGAGGAAGTCAGGGAGATGCTGTGCCAATTCCATGCTATAATCAGTCTCTGAGAAAGTCAGTGTGTTGGGCTTGAAGCTAGCAAAAGAGCCTGCCATAAAGATGTATATATGTATATGATTTGAAGTGAGAGGGCCGGAGCTTGCTCTCAGCCACAATGGCTTGCTTATATAATGGGATTTTGGAGCTGTTTATTTCTTGCTTTTTAGTGTTTGTCAGTTTTTACAGATTCAAAGTGTATGGAATGCTAATGCTGAGGACTGTTTGAGTTCATGTAGAGGCCTCGTGGCCTTCGCAGGTTCCATTGCTTTGTTACTCCGCTGGCCCCCCTTCATTGGAACATATCCAAAATAAAAAGGGGCCCAACTAGTTTCTCTTCAATTTATTGAGTGGGGTCGGAAGCTCCATGCATTATTGTTTGGCTAGTGATGGAATGCTTCAGGTGGTGTATTCATGTTTTGCATAAATATTAATACTATTATTTATTTATTTTAAATTGAATTTTTAATTTACTTTTTCCGAGGAACTAAATCATGATAAATAAACTTAATTTATTGTAGGCTATTGGATAATTAATTTTAAAATAATGCGGAAAATAACTTATACCTTCATCTGTTGAAAAACTAAAGTTGAGGTTGTAGAGACTTCTAAGCTTTGAAACAACGTCTTTTCTTCTTTTAATATGAGAAGAAAATAATAAAACTAAGTGTACCATAACTTAGCATTATTTTTTATTTTTATCAGGTTCATAAAAAATTTTCGAACAACTTTTGATGGCAGAAACAATGAATATATGGATGGAAAGAGGAAAATGTTATTCATATATGCTAAAATGATTTTTAAAATTATTATAATATCTAAATTCAAGTAATTTATCTTGCTCTATACACCTTAATGGTGTAATTTTAATTGATGTAAGGTGTTGACTTCCAATAATTTTCTGGATGCAATCATAATTTTAATCTTTTTCATGTACTCATGAGTTTCATGGTTCTAAATATTTTTTCAGCCTTATATATATATATATATAAATATATATATATATATATATATAATAATAATAATAATAATAATAATAACAAGTCTAAAAGTGTTTGAGAATGTTGTCATGTATAAAGAATGTAGAGCTATATTTACAAAAAGCTAAAAACACTAATTTTAATATTTTCTAAAAATTATTTTCAACACAACACCTCTCCCAATTATGTCCCTACCTTTTTCAACTCCTTTATATTATTCTTCAACTTTTCTTCCGTTAGAAATTATTATTAACCGTTAGCTAAAAGTTAGAGGGTACAATATTCTATAGAATGGTCGTTGCTTAAATGATGTTAGTATTTATTTGGTAACCACCGCCGAATTTTAGAGTTTGTATTTTTCTAAATCTAATACCATGACATGACATTTTAATATATTGATAACTCTAATAATCTTGTCATTTAACTTGTAGAAAATAGTGATTTCTAATTTATTATTTCACTTAAATAATTGGAGATTATTTTATTTTGCATAATTTAAGGTAATTAGTTTATATATCACTTTATACTTGATTCAGATTAAATGAGTTTAATGTTCATCCTCAGACAGCCCCATCAGAACTATTCAAAATAAGCATTTTTCCATATTATAAAATGATTGTTTCTTTTAAAACACATGAAATAAAATTATTATTATCATTATATTAATAAAATTACCAAGGAAAATAATATACAATAGAATTCCTACAGAAACAAAGGAGCAAGCTTTTGAGTACACATTTTTCTTCTTTGTTTCATTCCCATGTATGCATATAATCACATATACCTGGCCAAGCAAACATAAGTGTGTGGCTATGACTTCAACTCGTACTTCTCAATGAAAACACTACTTTCTTGCAGCAAACTTTTTGAAAGCTGCATTAACGGAGGGAGGGAAATAGAAGGAAGATCAAACTCTAACACATATTGGAATTGGATTTATTGGCCAAGGATCATCTTTTTGTGTGCCAAGCTACACTTGGAAACTCCAACCGAATGCTCTAAAAAAGGACCAATCATGCTGTAGAATATGCAAATTTTCCCAGAATGCTATACCGACCCTTTGTTCTTTGATCTTCGTCCTTGAACCATGAAAGGTAAGGAGTATCCATGGAGTTGTACAATGACCAAACTTCTTTCATGAAATGGGTATGAAAATTTTCTACATTTGCGTCTTCAACAACGTCTTGCATATTATAATTAGTTTGACATTGAGAGTGTTGTGGTACACCATGTTTTGAAAGTAAATGATAAACGGCAAGTGATGTAGTCTTTGTAAGAAGGATTGGGGTGGTGATATAAAAAGATGGTCTAAAATCTTACAATAAAAATTGCTGTTGATAATGATTTTTAGCTCATTTAACTACTTTTTTAAAAAAATAGTCATACATATTTAAGTTTTACCTCTATTTTATTTTATTTTTTGTGCCAATATGCCCTTTTAGGACTACCCGGGATCATCCCACAGTAGAGCACTAAATAAAAATATATAGGCCCAGTTTATCCTTGGGTAAAAAAAGGCCCAGTTAAGAAAAGGTACGTTATTGGAAAACGAAGCGAAAGGCCCATAAGAGCTACTCAACACTTAAATTGAACAAAAAATAAAAATAAAATAAAAACTTGAGCAATGTTTAAATTTTGTGTTACGAAACTAAACAAAAATTTCAAATTATTTGGAAAAGAAAAAGCAACATTTTAAACTGAAAATGCATGAAAACAAAGCCAGGAACCCTAATCAACACAGCAAGTAATTCTAACAAACAAACGAGGGCAAAAGTTATCGGCTCAGATATCATATAAATTTTGACCATTTGACAAGGATAGAACAATATTTAAAAAATAACTATTAAATATTTAATCTAACAAAAGGACATTGCATCGATCTAAGCTCGTGTCTTTGGCTAGCTCGACAAGCCAAAGCATTTAGGTTGCCGGGAACAACCCTAATTATTTGTTAGCATTATTCTTTCTATTTAGCCATCATCGTTATTGTCGTTGTCATCGTTATCATTTTTTTTATAAAATAAAATAAAAATATTAAGAACTTTCACAGAACTTTTAAACTAACATTTTTTAAACTGGTTAATATTGTGGTCTTCATCACAATGATTGCGAGAATACCAATCAATTCCCTTCTCAATCGCTTGATAATAAGTGGAGTCCCAAAATAAGGAGGAAATTGCAGTGACCCAGAAAGGAATGAATAGACAACTTGGCTCAAAATGCAGATACACAGCGACGTACCAATCAAATAATTGATCAATCTTACTTTGTCTTTGTCAAAGCATCTTAATATTCACATCACTTCACAACACCAAATACATTGAAACGGGGCAGAAAGCTTCCCTCAACCCTTTTGCTGATCATGGAAGAACAAAAGATCATTTTCCAATCACATCAGATGGAGAAAAAGAAATTCATGAGTTTGATCAAGTGTTGCTCACTTTTGATTAGCAAAAGGAATTATATGCACTACCAAGATTTATGTGTTGTATATGGAACTCAATTATAACTTTATTATAAGACATCCGACTTGAAGGAGCACTAAAAAAATACCACCTTTAGCCCACAGTAAAATTATGATCTTACTCCATTAAAAAATATAGGTTAATTGTATTATTTTTTCCTGTGGCTTAAAAAAGACAAGCCTATGTACCATTGAGACTGTTCTCCTCAGTTTTTCAACATTATTTTTGTACTTTCTTCCTTAACAGTATATGGTTCAAATTTTGGAATGTGGAGTATGCTTAGTTACTTACCGGTTGTTGTAAAAGAATAATATAGTCTACAATATAATCTTAAAATATTGTGGCAAAAGGTTTCAATCACTACAAAAATATTAATTTTTCTCAAAATTTCAAAATAATAGAGTGGAAAAAAATACCACTTTTTCCATGTCTTCTTCGTGTCAATTTTTACAGTTGAGGAAAAAACTTAAATTCATTATATTTTAGGAAAATTTTAAAGACAACTACATGTTAATTTTAAAACTTTTCTCCGTGACAAAAAAACATAAAAAAACTTTTTTCCATTCACTTTTCTCCACGTTTTAAGATCAACGAACATTTTTTTGGAGTAAAAAAATTTAGAAAATTAATACTTTTTAACCTTTAAATGTTCCTAAATATAGAAAAAAAATTATAATTTTTCTCCACATTTTATAATGGTGCGGAGAAGACGTGGAGAAAAATGTGAAAAAAGTCATTTTTTTATAATGTTAATGATTATAAATCTATACTTCTTAATTGTGGAGAAAAAATATATGATAATTAGGCTACATTTTTCGACCGTGTGAAAAATGATCTAACTTTAGATCTACAGTGGGCAAAAGTGTTATTTTTTCTTTTGCAGTGTTGTGAAAACCAAATCTCTTTTATTTTGTATGTCTTTATCCTAACTTCTTTTACGTGTCTATGATCGGGACATCTCTTTTAAATATTTGCATAAATAAAAAGGCCACCAACATCAGCCGTGGAAGGGCACATCTACTAGAGGTTTGATTAACCATAAGAAAACAGGCATCAATCAACATCAAAATGTATTTATTTACAAAACTTTAGTCTATGTCAAACTTGTTTTACATAGTTTTAGTACCTATTAAATGATCCCTGCTTGCCCGCTAAGTAATTTTTGCGGCGATGGATAACTTGACGCATAAAAAATCATCAATTACAACCCAATTAGACCAACGCAAATTACTTGCCAGTGCATCAACTGTGGAATCAGCTAGTTCAAGCATAATTTTGTATTTTAAACTAAAGCACCTTAGCTATAATCTAAACAGTTTATATTAACTCGCACTAATGACTCCTTTCAACAATTGCACATGCAACTTCCCTAGCCGACATGACTTAAACCATAAAAAATTGATGCATTGTTCGGCATGGACCCAAGGAAACTGTATGTAGCTATCAAACAACCCTATCTTGTTCAGTGGAAGGGGAAGATCATCAAAACTCAGTTTACTCACAAATATTGCTTCTTGTTGCTATGCCTTCCACAATCCATCTCAAGACAATGCGTAGAAGAATTTTTATCTATGTTGCAATTGGCCGATGTGTTGTCTTGAGTGTGAACATTGACTTTGGCCGTGAAGGTACATATTCCATTGCTCTGCATGCTCTCATCTACTTCGAAATATTAAAACTCGGGTGACCCAGGATTCATGTTCAGACTTAAATCGATGTCCCTGATCAATGCAATAAACCCAAGTTGATATTATTATTTGCACCATGTGATGACCTCATGTTTTCGACTAAAATGAAAGATGTTTGTTCAAAGTCTCAAGTTGGGGCTGCATGTCAGCTGTAAAGTCTCAGTAACTAAGCATTATCCTAAGACTTTAGATGGGTTAACCGAGGTCAAGTTTAGCTGCACTCACATATTTAATCACCCAGCATTGGGCGTTCATTCTACTTCGTAGCTTGCTGTCTTTGTCGGATGGCTGTGGAGGAGCAGTAAACACATAGGAAAGTGCAATGTTCTTGTTTGCTTGAGACATCCTTTTGAAATTGAAGCAGTTGAAGGGTGTTAGTGGTGAGTATTTTAGAGCTTAAGCGCAGGCAAATTAGGTAAGCCAAGGTAGAAAAAAGACCTTACTCATTGGTGCACATTTTTGTACAGTCAAACACGTTTCATGTAAAGAGAGAACCTAGAAAGTCATGAACTCGAATGACCCATTCCCCATGAAAGCCGGATTTCTTTTTCAAGAACTAGACCCCTCCTACTCGTCTCGCCTTGTTTTGTGTTATGAGCACTAGGAAATGCCGAGCACATCATTTCGGTTTAAAACCAGACACAACAAGTGGGAAAGAGGCCTGGGAAGGAGACTTGTGTAGGGCTTAGGTTTAGTTTTGCTTCCCTACTTTGGCCTATATAAATGTGTTTGCCTTTCTAGCTTCTACCAGTTAGGATAAGAGAGATGGATCATGTGGAGGAATCGGACCTCAGGAAGGGGCCATGGACTCTAGAAGAAGACAGCCTACTTGTTCAGTTCATTGCCTCTCGTGGTGAGGGCAATTGGAATCAGCTTGCTAGGTCCTCAGGTATGTAGCGAAATTGCTATGATTTTTTTCTCTGGATCTGTTTAATAAATTTGCGAAATCTATCGGTGACACAAATCCTTACTACAACCTAGCTCATGAGATAAGTCATGCACTGTGGCTAAGAAAAATGAGTTTTTTGTTCATTTGTTTATGGCATTGTTAAATAATTTATCTACTTGTGATTAATAGGTTTGAAGAGAAGTGGCAAAAGTTGCAGATTAAGGTGGTTGAATTACCTCAAGCCAGATGTGAAGAGAGGCAATCTTACTCCAGAGGAGCAGCTTTTGATCCTTGATCTCCACTCCAAATGGGGGAACAGGTAATTAATTAATTCCATCTAAACCTTGAGGGCTTGGGAAAAACTTGCTTGTTTGCATTGGCTATTATATTGCATGCAAAAGATTGTATGCATTCTGAAGGTTAGGTTTCTGAATGCCAAGTCTCTGGGTTGAACCATTTTTGTCAAGGTTTCACATTTATGGGTTTTTTACTCAAAACATTATATATGCTTGCAGCCAGACCTGACCTTGTATATATGCCATTGAAAATGGTCTCCATATATAGTTGATGAGCTAAATTATTGATAAGGTTATAATCTATGCTGTATATAAAAACTAAAAACAGTCTGCCCTGTGTATAAATGTAGCAAACACTATTTGGCCTCTTTTTAAATAGATCTGGCCATTAACATTGTGGTCGTACATGTACATTTTCCAGCTCATCAAGCTCAATAATGTTTCTGCATGCACAGATGGTCTAAAATAGCACAATACCTTCCCGGGCGAACGGACAACGAGATCAAGAACTATTGGCGGACGAGAGTCCTAAAACAAGCTCGACAACTCAATGTGGACGCCAACAGTGCAAAGTTCCGAGAAGCAATCCGATGCTTTTGGATGCCGAGGTTGCTTCAAGAGATTGATCATTCCAATTCTACCTTCGAACAAGCCATGAACTCAATTCCTACTACGCCCACAGATCAAGCCCAACCATCTAGTTCATGCCCACCCCAACTTTATGCCATGCAAAATATCAACTTCGACCATTCTTTCTTCTCAGACATGTCCGGCGAATACCACAACTACAATCCTAGCATCTCCTCGGACTCCATGGCAATGACCCAACAGCTTAATGATGCCTCAAGTTTTCCAACAAGCAACCTGGTTATAACCAATTTTGATGACATGCTAGTATGTGGAGAGTACGTCACGCAAGGTTCTGGCATGGGTGCCTTCAACAATGCTTCAACGTGGGAACCAGGGCTTGATTGTTCCAACATGGAAGAGGCGGCCAATTGGAGTAGCAGTGATAATATCATTGAAGATCATCGTATGAGCGATAGCTTCTGGGACATGGATGAGTTGCAACCAATGATATATGATCAGTTTCATAGGAGGGACCGACCCTAGCTAGAAGGGCATTGTGGTGTTGACTCTCGACGCTGGCTAGCTAGTGTATATGTCCCACATATGAAGCTCTGGGTGGTGCAAGTTGGGTGTAGTACTACTGTATAGATGGCTCAATATTTTTCTTTCTTTTTCTGCATCTTTTCCTACGTTTGGATGCATCCACGTTGAGGAAACTAGTGTGGTAAACGAGAATATATGGCTTGGTGGATTAGATTACTTCTTGACTTGGAACTCTTGTGCCAATAATGAAGATTGCGTGTAGTCACTTCATACGAAACTAAAGTTGAATTCTGCTTATTGGAGGCTAGCTAGACTAGTTTCTCTTATCATTTCCTCCTACCCTTTTCATGTCACTTCGTTTTCACTATTCTTTCGTCAAACAAACTAGTTCGAATCACCAGTTAGTTACCAACGCAGGCAGCAAATTCTTGAAGTATAATTCTAGGAAACAATATCCCTATGTGTTGGTGACAATCATGTAGCAGCCTTCGGCAAGAATTCAACGTTACAAATTTATTAAGTTATAGCAATTTGCAACAATTTTTGGCTCCTTCTAATAATTTATCAATCGAACAAGATGCTCTAGATATTTGATATTATATAAAACGAAGTTCAAACTTCAAAAGTCATTGAATTAATTAATTAGTGGAGTTAGAATTTGTGTAGTTATGAATACGACCGACCGTCTTGCTTCCAAGTTATTAGACATTGAAATTAATGTTGTCAAAACTTGCAGCCGCCAACCCAACAAGAAAGCTAGAAGAAACGCCAACATACCAGTCTTGTTTGTTTACCAAATGCTAGCTATATGGTTGATGGATCAATTTAATCCGAAGCCTAATTAAACCCAAGATTTTATTTGTTTCCGGCTGCAAAATTGTTTTGGGTCTCAATCAGTTTGTCAATAGGTCCAGGTAAACTGGGCACTCAACTTAACCCAACCCAAAAAATATCGGATTTGGGTCCAAATATATCAGGGTGTATAGAGGGTCAGGTCTTTATTATACAGGGTTCGGGTTTGGGTTTGGGTTCGGGTCGGGTCTCAAACCACTTGAACAACCCAAACCTAAAAAGATAATTTTAAAAAAAATTATTTCGTGCCCTAAATATTGTAAGTGTTTAAAATTAATATTTAGTACTTACTTCAATTTTCAAAATTACGATACTTAATAATGTTTACTAAACCATTTTGGGCGTACTTCTTTCCTCAAAGAGGTTAGGGTTTTAATCTTCGCTACTTAATATTCTTAGTGCACGACATAAAATTACACTTTTCCTAAATGTACCCATAATCTCAATTTGTACAAGAAAGCAAGGCACCAACGATGACAAAATATGTTACTACTATGAAGGAAATTCGCAGAGAATTTTTGTGGCGGATATTTTTGTGACAAATCTGGAGCACCAGTTTGCAAATTTGTCATCAATGATGCCCTGTTCTCTTAGTAGTGCATGAACATCCAATTTATTTGTGAATTAGTGAGGCCAACTATTTTATGAGGTTGCATATACGACTCTTGACATAAGAATATCAGCATGCATATATCAGCAACATGCAAAGCTAGTGATCATTCATCTAAATTACATGGCCATAATTTTTTTAATTTCACAAAAATTATCCTCATTATTAAATCTTCCTTATAATCCAACAGGCAAAGGCTCATATCAATTTTAGCTTAAATAGGAAAATTAGCAGTTGCTAATACTATATTTTTTCTGCTTTTATTGTGTCTTTTCACCATTAGAATATATAAATTGTGGGTTTAGGATCCATTTTTGCATATATAGCTTCATTACAATATCATCAACTAGACAATAACATTGTTTTGCATGGGATAAAGGCCTAACCCTAGCTAACGAGTTTTTCACCCCATAAACTATTCTTAATTCTTGGTCGCTTTTTATGTATTCTTCTCCGTTACTTAAGCAAGCTAACTTTTTCTTTTCTTTTTTCTTTCTAAAGCCAAGCTACTTTGCATTTGACAAACCTCAAACTATAATTACTTGATTATTGTTCAGTTAGTAATATTTGTACTAAGTGTGTAGATTTGTAACCTAATCTGAGTACGTGTAAGAAGACAAATCCCCTTGAGTCTTCATATATTGGCTTGTTGATCCGCAGCTATAACACATAGCATAGGCCATCCTTTTCCTCCCCAAAGATAACATATTATTTCATTGTTGTGTCTGCATTATATTATATATACAATATAGTACTGCATGCACCAAACAGGAGATTAAAGGTTCATAACTTTTGGGTTTTTGGCTATGTTCATCCAATTGGAGCCCTATGGGACCCCTGATTGATGAGTGAATTTAGTATTGTTCTTGTTAAATTATTAATATAAATAGGTACATTCACTTTTCTCTCTTTAAAAATGAACTTTTGTAATTAGTTGCCTGGAAAATAAGAACTTTTGTGCTTTATTTGTCACCAAACTATAGTGCATACTACAACTTTTGAAAATAAAGTTGGGGCTGTAATAAGGCTGTTCAAAAGCTGCTGGCAAAACATGGCCGGCTAGCATGGCATTCAAATGTCATATATGTTCATGTATGTCTTGTAAATTAAGAACAATATTTCTTGCGAGCCATAACAGCTAACAATTTATTTTCTTGTTTATTCTATTAAGGGTTTGTTTGGATTGTAAGAAAAAAAATGCGAGAAAAGTTCACTTTCCTTATACTTTGTGTATGTACTTTTCTCATATTTTATGTATTTGGTTTGCAAGAAAACATGGGAAACGAAATGAGTTTTCCATCATCTTCATGAATCATTTCCCCACAAAAGATGTAAGGAAATGATAAAAAGTGAAATGATGTTTAAAATTTTTTTCTTTCTTTCTACCCAAATGCATGAGAGAAAATGATAAAAAAATAATCTCTTCTTTTTTCTTTTCTTTTTCTCTCTCTCGTAATCTATCAAACTAAGTATACCTTTGAATTGTGAGAAAGTGAAAGAAAGAGTAAGAAAAATGTACTTGTTTGGATTAAAACAAAATGTGAGAAAAGAAAAAGAAAATGAGAGAATTAAAGTTACGCTTTGTTTTTTAAATTCTTTTATATCTTTTGGACTATATTCTAAATTTGTTGTTTTTGTTACTAAGTCTGGATTTTTGATGTTTAGATTAAATTCATAGGTACAATTATTTTTTGATATATCTTCTCCTATAAGTCCTATTTTTTCTAGTTTTCTCATTATAGATAGATTATTTATTTTATCATTTTCTCGAGATTTTCCTTTTCCTATATGTATGTACTTTTCTCATATTTTATGTATTTGGTTTGCAAGAAAACATGGGAAACGAAATCAGATTTCCATCATCTTCATGAATCATTTCCCCACAAAAGACGTAACGAAATGATAAAAAGTGAAATGATGTTTTAAATTTTTTTCTTTCTTTCTACCCAAATGCATGAGAGAAAATGATAAAAAAAATAATCTCTTTTTCTTTTCTTTTCTTTTTCTTTCTCTCGTAATCTATCAAACCAAGCGTACCTTTGAATTGTGAGAAAGTGAAAGAAAGAGTAAGAAAAATGTATTTGTTTGGATTAAAACAAAATGTGAGAAAAGAAAAAGAAAATGAGAGAGGAAGGAAAGTTATTTTCCATCAGATGGAACTCTTCTTGCAAACTATTTTCTCACAAAAATAGTAAAGCAAGGAATTGATAGAAAGTGAGAATGATGTTTTAAAAAAGTGTATTTTCTTTCTGACCAAACACACGAGAGATTATGATAAGAAAGTTTTTTTTCTTAAATCTTTTTCTTTATCTTTCTATTATAATCTATCAAACCAAACAAACTCAAATGGAATTGAGGTGTATGATACACGTGAAAGTATAAATATATATATAAAAAAATTGTGTACATCTAGCTAATATTCCATATATATAGTGTCTTAAATGGCCCACTAATTAAAGTTGAGTTTATAATATTTACCATAATCATTTATTATTTTTAAAAACCTTTACCATGGCCAATTAGGTTTTGTCATAACCGAGTTTTCACTATTTTGTCGTCAGTTACACGATTAATATATGATTAAATTTTTATCACTTTATTTATCATAAATTGAATAATATTAATTAAGTTGGTTAAAAATTACATTTGTTTAATATATTTCACACTCACAAGGTATAAAATGTTCTAGCCATCATAACAATGGTAATATTACAAATTAGAAAATAAGCAAATAAATCATCTAAATTAAGTAAATTCATCAAAATAAACTTTGACAACAATTAAAAGTTTCAAGATTAATGTTGATGAAGAAATGAGTTTAATTTATAATTAGATACAAAATAACTAAATATTATTCGGTTAAATAGGTAATCAGTCATGCTAGACCCTTCTATAAATGTTTATAATTAATGTTGGTTCGGTTAAATTAATCAAATTCTTCACCATTTTTATAGTTCTTTTGAAACGAACCTCCATAGCCGGGGTTATCCAAAATATACAAAGACATAGAAGCAAAAATAATGGATGCACATGTATTATAACATTACACAATAGGAAAATACTTATGCATGAAGTATAATTGATCCAAAATAAATTGAAATAAATAAAACGTGAAATCTATGCATATTGATAAGATTATTAACCATGAAAATAAATCATATTATCTAGGATGGGTCCATGCAGACAATGTAATCAAATAAACCAACTATGAAAAACAAAATAAAGTCTTACAGTCTCTAAACAATTTCTCATAGTCATAATTATAACCCAATGATAAACTAAATAGAAAGTCTAACGTTATCTATTTTTTCTTTCAACTAGGTTGGTAAGGGAACCACCAATCACGCCATCAACCAACAATTTAAAGTTGCTCACCTGCGATCACAAAACCGCGTTACTGATAAAACTACTAAGTCATATAATTATAAGAAATAAGTTAATACATTCTACAATATTATTAATCAAATCTTTTAGTGATTATAAGTATACGTCGAACTTTAATTATGTCGGTAGGTTTGGTCACTCCATCCGGCTACAATTTCATGTATGTGCACGCATGCTACGTGACTCGAGGTTTGTCGTTACCAATATTTATCATTAGTTCACCTGCTTAGTATTACAAGTGAATAATGAATCGTCTTGTGTCATTGCGCTATGTCACCCCTTTTGGAATACAGGCATGTACTTCCTCTTTTAAATAAATTTATGGGTGCAGCGTCATGTCGGATTGAGTCAATTATTTACCTCAGTTACGCTCCGCACATAGTAGTCGAATATAGACTCAGACCGGCCAAAACTGCTAAAAAGGAATATAAAATATTTCAAATAATTATACCGACTTGGATTACTGATAAAGGTAGCACAAATGCAACACGAAACCTAATCTGGGAGTCACAAATAAATAATATATTAAAACATTTAATTCATTAGTCTAATGTAGAAATGATATGGGAATGACATGTAATAAAACCATAGCATATATCATTAATTATTTAATCAAATACTTATAAGTGAACTGATAATAATTTATTATATAATAGATTAATACCATCTAATTTATAGATTCACACCAAACCATAAATAGCAGGCAAAAAATTTAATAAAGCCATTAAATAATTGTACCATTAAGTAAAATTAATAATCAATTATTATTGTACTTAACATACTAATAAGATATATAAACTAATATTAATAATATTTATAAATTTAAATTGTTCTAACGGGTAAACCATCTATATTTTAAATCATACTTTCATTTTCAGCTCTTCATTAGTTAAAATATTGAACAATTAAAAATATTAATTTAATCTCTTGATAGCAACAGTAATATAAGTGTTGTATTTACTACTGTCGGTTATTCTTAAAACATTAATTATTAATCCCAACAATTGAATATAATGCCCTCAATGCATATCTTAATTGTTACATAATTGACCACAAATGCTATGGCTAATAAATAGCATGTTAACATATCAATCCCACTTAACAGTAATTTTAATATATTGATATAATAAAACAATTAATATTACATTAATATCAACAAGATTAAACTCATGCCTACCATAAAATCATCTCAAAAATCAAATAGATTCATCTACTAATATTAATCATATAACTAAATAACTTTTCCATTATGATTGTCCCTAATTCATTTATCTAATTACTTCAAAATCAATTACTTATTACAAATATATAATAGATTGTTTAACAAAATCATTCAACACCTAATTAAAACAATTGGCATCAATGATTCAAATTATTTTCTCATTTGATAACCGATTCAATTTATCATTATATAGGTAGCCCATTATGACTAGTTTGCATATTGTTTTTAATTATGCATCTAATTAAGTACTTTATTTATTATTAATTATTAATATTTATAAATCAATCTAAGCATTAAATATGAAATGAAAAAAAATAAAGATTCCAAAACCGGATGTAAATATCATCTAGATACAGACACACATACATCCATATGTATATACATCAATAACTTAACTCATCAACTAGGTCTATTCTATTTACAGATTCAAGCAACTCTAAACATAAGAGCTCACGACCATTCGTACCACACATATATGTACTACCAATATGTAAAACTAATTTTACATATATTAGTTTAGCTATGTACTATTGACACATTACAGTTATTTAGTTAGCCCCAAAAGACACCAACTTGTTCTAGTAACGCACTGTTAAGTGTTTAAAATATACAATATTTATCCAGGTTTTATTATGATTTTGTATTTTTTGGGTATAAATATTATTAATTAGGTGATATTTTTCGTTATATTCTAGTTAATTAATATTTTATGAGATATGTTCAATTTTAAAGTTTTAATGCAGAAAAAGATGAAACAAATTAAGCTTAAGATTTGTTGGTTAGAGCATTGGACCCCACCCTGTTGATGCTTACAATTTTGATGATGACAAAGCTCCATGTGAATGCCTATACATAACTTTGGCACTGGTGTTGGGGAATTGAAAACTTCATTGGACATCATAATCAATTAGTCCACATCAAATTTTGTAATCCCTTATCGAATTCTTGTATCTCTTGGCCATCTTCTCTTCTATATAAAGAGGTGGTCATTTGTTGTTGAACATATCTCATCTCTTGACTTTAAAATTTAGTGGAAGAAATAGTTTAGTTTTTGCAATTCCTTTTCTTTTAATAATAAAAACTACTTTGTTCTTTATATTGTTTTCTATTTTCATTATGGAGTAATCATTTCTTTTGTTCTAGAGAAAAATAGAACTTAGCATGGTTTAATTTGATTCATATCAGCTTTTTATTCTTTTATTCAATCGGATTGTTTGAATTATTACATTCTTAATGCTAAAAATAGATTGATTGCCTATTTCTTAGATCATGAGATTTAATTAGATTTCAGGAGAAATTAATTAGATTAGTCATTGATAATTTATCATACGACAAGTCTTTTGATTTATTTGTCATTGTGGTCGGGAGATACACAACACTGTATGTGATTATAAGGCAAATCTTAATACATTATTTTGTTGATTAATTAATTATCACTAGGAGGTAGAAATTGAGGCAAAATAATAGATGCATGAATGAGCGGGAGCCACCATGTCATATAATTATCTTAGATCGACAATCCAAGGGAATAAAAGATAAAGAGTAAGATATGGTGATGATTAAATTCATGTTAAAGGAAATTTTACTCTAATGAGTTTTATCATTTGAACTTCTCCTTTAATTTAAAGAATTATTTAAATTTAGTTAAGTCGATTATTTTTGTTTTGCTCTTAATTTCATTTACTTCAATTAATTATAGGAAATTCATCTCCCTGTGGGACGATATTTGAATTATACTATTTGTTTCGACTGTGTATACTTACATGTTATTGAAATTATTCAAAGAAATTCCTCAGCAACAATGCCAAAACTTGTTCGAATAATTTCAATATCATACAAGTATATACAGTCGAAACAAGTAGTATAATGATAAATTCAAGTATTGTACCACAGGGAGCTAAATTTCCTATAATTAATTAAAGTAAATTAAATTAAGAGCAAAACAAAAATAATCAACTTAACTAAATTTAAATAATTCTTTAAATTAAAGGAAAAGTTCAAATGATAAAACTCGTTCATAGAGTAAAATTTCCCTTAACATGAATTTAATCATCACCATATCTTACTCTTATCTTTTATTCCCTTGGATTGTCGATCTAGGATAATTATACGACATTGTGGCTCTCGCTACTTCATGCATTTATTATTTTGCCTCAATTTCTACCTCCCGGTGATAATTGATTAATCAACAAAACAATGCATTAAGATTTGCCTTACAATCGCATACGATGTTGTGTATCTCCTAACCACAATGACAAAAACTCAAAAGACTCGTCGTATGATGAATTATCAATGACTAATCTAATTAATTTCTCCCGAAATCTAATTAAATCTCATTATCTAAGAAATAGGCGATCAATATATTCTTAGTGTAAAGAATATAATAATTCAAACAATCCGATTGAATAAAAGAGTAAGAGGTTGATATGAATTAAATTAAACCATGTTAAGTTCCATTCTTCTCTAAAACGAAAGAAAGGATTACTCCATAATGAAAATAGAAAACAATATAAAGAACAAACTAGTTTTTATTATGAAAAGAAAAGGAATTGCAAAAATTAAACTATTTCTTCCACTAAACTCTAAAACCAAGAGATGATATATGTTCAACAACAAATGACCACCCATTTATACAGAAGAAAAGATGACCAAGAGATACAAGAATTCGAAGAGGGATTACAAAATTTGATGTGAACTAATTGATTATGATGTCTAATGAAGTTTCCAATTCCCCGACACCGGTGCCGAAGTTATGTATAGCCATTCACATGGAGTTTTGTCATCATCAAAATTGTAGGCAACAATGGGTGGAGTCCAATGCTCTAACCAACAAATACTAAGCTTAATTTGTTTCATTTTTTTCTGCATTAAATCTTAAAAATTGAGTATATCTCATAAAATATTAATTAACTAGAATATAACAAAAAATATCACTTAATTAATAATATTTATACCTAAAAAGTACAAAATCATATAAAAAACCTGGGTAAATATTGTATATTTTAAGCACTTAACACACCCCACACTTAAACTTTTGTGCGTCTCGAGCAAAATATCATAAAACAATAAAATTTTACTACACAAAAATATTTAATCCTCATTATGTTCTCATATGATTCTCAATCAAACCCTCAAGAGTCAATAAGATGTCAATCAAATCAGAAATTCCCTTTCATCAATCACATCCAAAAGAAAGCTCTCCGTGTGCGTGTGATAGTATATTGGCTTATCATTCTCATCTGCAACCACGAGAATACAATCAAGCACATGTTTAAATATGTTTACCTTTCACTCCTATCTCCACTAATGTAAGTAATGTCAATTTAATGGAATCAATAAGTAGGTTGTA
Organism: Piper betle; assembly: GCA_033002965.1. Lineage (NCBI taxonomy): Eukaryota > Viridiplantae > Streptophyta > Magnoliopsida > Piperales > Piperaceae > Piper > Piper betle. Next base: position 17,122 of record JAURVB010008198.1, on the reverse strand, counting down.
ACGGGGCCAGGGGCTAGGGACCAAAAATAGGATAAACAAGATAGAAAAATCAGAGGCTAATATGTACCCTAGAATTAAAAATCCTTTCTAAATCCTGACATACTTGTACAATAAATCCCCCAGTAATATGACAGAAACTTCCTTAAATGTAGTATTGAGTTGACTTAATATAAGAACTAGCTTTGCTTTGATTTTCTATGGACTACCTGTTGCTTTTTCTTTTTTTCTTTTATTTCAAACCAGTAGAAGACTATTGCTTCATCTTGTGTGTACCGGTGAAGGATCATTGCCTCATCTTTTTTTTCCCAATTTCTTCTCTCTTTTTTTCTTTGTTTTTTCTTCTTTTTTTCTTTTTCTTTTATAAAGCAAAGTGCCAGGCTAGTCCACACTATCTACTTAATCACCACTCTATAAAACACAATGTCTTCCCTCTATACTATTCAAAGTTTTATCCTTGTTAAAATTTAGAACGAATTCAAAATACTACGGTGCTAGGACTCAAGCAGTTAGATATATTTTCAATAAAATGGCCAAGGCTAAAATAAGGGTAATCAAACAAATATGTATAATAAAGGCCATGAAAATGTCTACAAAGGATAATTTATATTAGGTAGGCTTGAAGAAAGGCCCAGACTCATCAAAAAGAAATGCTTATATCATTTTCCACCTACATGGCAAGCCAAATATTTTGCCTCGAAAGTCGCTAGGACAAATTCTTAAAGTCATGACCATCATGTACAATCCTTATTGCAAAACATTCATTGAAATCATCTAAACTAAAGGATTGTGAAAATAATATAAGGTAGAGAACCAACTCTTGATTGCAATCTTTTACTCAATTCATCCCTTATATCAATTAATTAAGTTTTCCCAAGAAAAGTAAGGCTAATTCACATGTATCTATCATTAAACTAAGAGACTAAAATACTATTGCATAATAAAATTTTTATACTAAACTACACTACATATATGTATATCTAAATCTAAACATGAGTCAAGCATGAACAATATGCATAAAATTAAGGCAACACCCCCAGACTTAAACTAAACATTGTCCTCAAAAATAAAAATAAAGAAAAAGAAGTGAAAGAGAACTCCCTCATATCAATTAGTCGATGGATGATTATCATGAATAACTGAATTTGCACTTGACCCATTCTACAAAATAAAAAGAAATATTAAAAAAATTTACAAATAAAAATAAATTTTTTAAAAGAAATCACTTGGGTTGCCTCCCAAGAAGCGCTTGGTTTAACGTCTACAGCCCGACCATCTTGATAATGTCCAAAATAGGTGGTACATCAACTGATGGCAACAATCTGTAGAATGGTAGATCTAAGGTTGCCACTACTCTGAATCTCCTAGACAAGGTTGATTGTGAATCTAATACTTTAACCATCTCTTTCGCATCAGTATCATCTTCACAAAGAAAATTTATGTCCTTATGTACTGAATCACTCAACTGATCCCCTTTGTACATTATTTTATCAAGTAGTTCAATATTAGAACAATCATATGTTTCATCCGGGCAATTCATGAACTTAAAGATGTTAAATATGACACAATCATTGTTTACTCTAAGTGTAAGTTTTCCAGCAGTTACGTCAATTAATGTTCTCCCTGTTGCGAAGAAACCTCTCCCGACAATGAGTGGTATATCATCATTCCTTCGTTCCATTTCAAGCACTACAAAATCTACAAAAAGATAAACTTGTCAACCTTTATTAAAATATCTTCAATGACTCCTTTAGGATATACCAATGATCGGTCAGCCAACTAGAGTATGATATTGATAGGAGCAATATCATTGATTCCTAACCTTTTGAAAACAGAAAAAGGCATAAGATTTATGCTATAACCTAAGTCAGATAAAACATTACAATCAATATTTCCTCTAATTGAACATAGAATCACAAATTTTCTCGGTTCGTTTATCTTAGGAGGTAGTTTTCTTTGGAGGACAACACTACATTCCTCTGTCATAGCCATAACTTCATTGTCATCTACTCTCCTATTCTTTGCTAGATATCCTTCAAGTATTTTACATAACTAGGCATCTGTTCAAGTGTTTCAGCAAAAGGCATGTTAATTTGTAATTTCTTAAATATATCAGAAATTTTTGAAATATTTTTCATCACTTTGTTTCCTCAATCTAGAAGGAAATGGTACCTTTTTCAACCTCTTCTGTATGTACCTCATATTTCTCTTTCTCTTTGCTTCCGAATGAGCAAACTAATGTAATGGGTTCATGTTTGTTGTTTGGCTTTTCATCTTTTCCTTAACTTCATCGGGCTAAACTGGTTCTTGTAAAGTAATAGCACTTCGGGTTGTTCCAGCTTTGCAATACTCTTGACCATCTTTCCTTAGTCGTTCTGGTTAGCTGGGAAGTACACCCTTGGGTCACTCACTTTGTTCCTTATTTAATTGCACAATAACTTGTTGCATAAATTGTTGTTGTTGTTGTTGATTTTGCACGAATTGTTGCATAGAATTGAACATTTGGATCAAATCCGGTTGTTGTGGTTGAAAAGAAAGTGAAAGAGGTCGATAATGCTCTGATGGTAGTAGTGGATTATTGGGGACATCAGCCGATTGTGGAGAATTGTTCCATTAAATGTTGGGGTTATTGCGCTAGCTCGTATTGTAGGTGTTGGAATAGGGATTTTGTTCCTATTAAAGTTGCCTATATAGTTAACTTGGTCTGTTGTACATTGACCTATAGAATGTCCTTGTCCACACCATTCACACCTTGGCTCCACAGCCCTGCATATTAAGATTTTGAACTTGATTAGTTAAAGCCCTGATCTAAGCAGATAAGGCAATAAGTGCATCTAATTAGTGCATCTAATTCTAAAACTCTGATAGTCCTTCTTGGGTGCCTTTCTTGTGTTGTATGGTGGTTACTAGGAACCGTCAATTCTAGCAATTGGAAAGCTTCATGTGGGCTTTTCCTAAGAAATGATCCATTGGTCTGCCGCATCAACTATATTCTTTGTTTGCCCCAATAACCTGTTATAGAAAATTTGGAGTTGCATCCATCTTTTTATACCATGGTTGGGACACTTTGTTAATAATTCTTTAAATCTTTCTCATGCCTCAAAGAGAGACTCACCATTAAATTGCAAAAAAGATAAAATTTCGTTATGTGATCTAGCAGTTTTAGAAGGTGGAAAATATTTTAACAAAAATATTTTAGATAATTTATCCCAAGTGGTAATTGAATCTAATGATGACAACCACTCTTTTGTACTTCCTATTAATGAGAATGGAAATAAGTGAAAGTGGAGAGCGTCATCAAAGACATCAGGTTGCTTATACATTTCGTAAACCGATAAGAAATCAATGATATACTTATTAGGATTTTCAATAGGTGATCTACTAAATTATCCTATAGTTTATAACATATTAAATAAAATTGGTTTCAACTCAAAGTGGGTCGTATCCACCGGTGGTGGAATAATATTAGGTTGTAATCCTCTTCCAAGAAATATAACCCAATCTTCGATTACCTTGTTGTCATCATTGGCTATTACTACAATTGGTGGAAGCGGAGGCATTTATTATTGTTGTGGGTCCATGGCTTTTTCTTCTATTATTTCTTGTGGTTTTCTACTAGCGGCACACAAGTTTTTCAAAGTCTTTTCAATCTCTAGATCACAAGAAACAAGGGTGACCGCACTAATCTATGCATAAACAAATGATAATAAAGAAGAAGACAATGATATAGTATTTTTTTCCTTTTTTAAAAAATAATTAGACACTAAAATCTAAAAAGAAAATAAAAAGACTCTAAATTTTAGTTCTAAATTAACTAAGAAAATTCGATCTCTCCGGCAACAACGCCAAAAACATGTTCGAATAATTTCAATATCACACACCTTGTATGATCAACTTTGTGCATGAATACCATAACTATCTAAAACAGGATGCAATACATGTTGGGATGTTAACAACCAAAATCCCCAATACAGGATAAAAGATATATGACACACAAATTTAAAGTGGAAACTTTCAAATTGAAATAAAACCACAACTAAAAATATGAGATGAGTAAAATTACTCCCAATTACAAATCATAGACAAAAGGTAGAGAAGGATAAGAAATAAACTACAGTTGGTCTTGTCGAAGAACCCAAACTCATGCCTTCTCCTCACAACGAACAATTTCTCTTTCTTCTCTCACATGCACCACCAATGGTGACCCTGTCTAGATCTGTAACCGCAACCTCTAACTGAAACACACTCCAATTAGGAACACCAACCTCTAACTGGAACACACTCCAGTTAGGACCGATACACACATCGGACAAAGTAAGTACACCATGAGGAGAGGCTACCATGAGGAGAGGCTCTCCCTCGTCTAAGAGAGAGAGGGAGTGTAACACCCCAAATCCGGTCCACGCTCATGAACCGAACCGGCATGTTACAGGCCCCGGTTAGGTCCGCTAACCCGAACCTAACTCATGCGGATCCAATCTCGGCGTCTTAAGATGAAGATACGATCCATCATGAATGAATAAATGTGCAAAATCCTAACATGGTACTACATGAATGACATGCAAATTAAATTTCACGCCATCACAATCACGAGCAAAATCGATGAAAATTCTAAAGTAAAACTGACAGAGTCTCCCCTAAAAGTGCAATTAGGGTCTACCCTGTCAAAACAATACATACCAATATATATACATATATCAACAATTTTAATCACACATAATTTAATATACTGTATATTCATCATAGGACTTGGGCCACACTTCTGCTGCCCACTCTGATCACATCTCACCTCTTATCATCATGTCTTAGCATCATCTCATTTCATTTAATCATATCCTATCATGCCTCAAACATTTAATCATAGCATTCACAAAATAATAACATAATAATACAATATTAAACATTCAGAAATCTAACATGTGTGTGCACAAGACCTCATTGCTCCTCCGTCCTGGCCGGCCCGTCCATCTCGTGCTTATCACCTACATATATATAAGAAAAACGTCAGTAACAAGCGTTACTGGTCCGGAAAATAAAATATCTATAACAAACTGGTTATGAGAGCAAACTCTCATCTGAAAGAAAACATCATACTTCCACGTGAACACTCTGAAGGGCACTACTGAGGAGCCACTGGGCTGCAGACCCGGTAGCATCCCGAACTTACTGCTCTGCTGCTGGTACTGTGCTACTCTCAGCACTTCTTTTTCAGTACTTCTCGTGAAACTTTATCCTAAGCCCTCTCCTTACCTCCATATCTCTCCTGGCCTTGAGCACGAAGGCCGAGTACTCTCAGGCAGTCGCCTTTAGTACCCTTTGAACCACAAGTCCGGACATGCGCTGTACTAAACAGTACCCGTAAACCTCCACGTTCTCCGGGTGTGAGGAACTCAAACGCGGAGTTGTCAGGATCCCTCGGGAATGGAACAGTCCGCTGGCACTAATCCAGAGCCCGCTTTGACTGTCACGGCATCCTCTGCATGGTACGTGCAGTCGGTTTCTCCATCTCTCGTCTCACTGAAAACTCGATAAAACTATATATATAGGCCTGGGAAGGGATTCATATAATAGGCCCGAAGGCAACTTGTGGTGGATCTTGTTTTCGAAATCATCCTCGAGGGATCTCATCCTCGAGGGGTTATTAATCCGGAAAATATTCGATTAAATGGCCCGAGTTAAGTGGGATCCAATAAAACGCCACTTAACCCGCCCTGCAATAATAAAATAAACATACAATAGAAGAGCGTAAAACAAGACGAGTCCTAAACGGACCTGGTAGAAGCTCCAAGCGTGTCATCGCGCCTAGGCGGCGAGCTCCTACTTCGTACCTACACATCAAAACTAAATACTAACGCCCGCTAACTAAATGATGCATCAAACTACAATGAACATCAATCACAATTCAATCATCAACATCCAGCAACAGTTAAATAATCATGAATTTAAATAATTCTAACTCATCCTAGTCATACCAATTTTATTGTGTTTTTCTAACTTCTGTCGTGATCCATTATCATGATCCAACTCGATCTATCTCATTAGATCACCTACATTCATCCATTCAAATCATGCATGTAACTTATCATTTTATCCCTAATTAGTCATTAATCACATCATGCGACTCATCGTTTCATCCATAATTAAGTATTAATCATATCAATAAACCAACCCTAGCATGCTGTACTAACAATCATCATCCATCTTAAATAAATCACTCGGAGGTAATTATACCTCACGTCGTCGGCAATCGGCGACGGCTAGGGTTCCGTCGCGCATCTCGGAGCTCAAATTCGGCGCTCATCGGCGTCCGAAGCTCGATCGGGCTCCACTGGGTGAGCCCCGCGGAAGATCCGGTGAATTCCAGCGAATTCCAGAAATTCCGATTTTCCGGCGGTTTTCCGGCAGCTACTGGCGGTTTTCCGGCGACTTCCGGTGGTTTTCCGGCGACAATCGCCGGTGGCATCTACTGGTCGGAAAGGGGTCGTGTTGGGTACCCTCGGAACCGGCTCGGCGAGCCCGACTCATCTATGAGGTCGGCGTGGCCAACGGAGGTGGCGGCTCGCCGGAAAATGCATAAACAGTGGCCGGCGGCGATGGGTGGCTCGATCCGGCCGGCCATGGGCGGCGATGGCCTCCGCGCCGGTCGGGGAAGGTCGCTGGAGGGCTCGAGGCGTGCTGAGGCGACCACCGATCACGGCGGCGATGGTCGCCGGCGGCGGAATCGGCGACGGACGCGCAACGCGGCCGCGGCGTCGCGGCGTGGCTTCCTCGCGTCGCGGCGGCCCGATGGCGGCCGGACTTGGTCGGGGCAGCAAGGCGACGTCGTCGCCGGGCTGGGCGGCGTCGATCGGCGGCCAGGCGGCGCCGGCCGTGGCGGCGGTGGCGCGCGAACAGGGGCGGCGCGGCGGTAGGGTTTGGGCGTGGGGAAGAAACGTCGGGGTGAAAACTAGTTGGGTGGCAAACTCGTAAATAATACTTGACTCGTCTCCGGCTCGAGTCAAGTATCATAACTAACTCGTATTAAATCCCAAAAAAATTCATAAAAATCGGGAAAAATCCCGTAAAATCAAACAACACCAACAACCTTATAATGATATGCTCTATGAACTATCAACCCACCCAACATGCCCGTAACGCGTCCTAACGCAGTAAACGGCCTAAAACTAATTCTACGATCCACTATATATAAAAATAAAATAAAATAAAAGATCACTGGCATACTCTCATATATTCTGATAACTCATTCTGTTCTGCTGTGTTCATGACGTTATCATCATATACTTGGGTACGCATGACCCTCATAGCTCATACACGCGACCGGCGTCGGCTCGGTACACGTGTCCTGAAACTGACTCAACTCGAAAAATAACGGTCGACCCGACCGGTTCTGAATATAAAACCCTAACTCGAATCGTGGGCTTTACAAGGAGAGCCTCACTGTAAAACCCTCACAGTGAAGCACACAGTGAAGCACACAATGATACACTCAGTTTTGTTGTACTCTCTCCTATTCTATTCTCTCACAATACAACTATATATATAAGAAAAGAAAACCAGCCTCGTAAATACCAAGAGCCAAAATACTAAATACTCATCGTCTTTAGCAATTCTTCTCGAATTCCTCGTACCTCTTGGAATAACTCCATGTCTTTACGATTCCCCATATAGTTGCATGTCTTCTCACATCCATCGTATGATGAGGGACCCCAACAATATATCCATATTTACATAAGCTTAAACAAAACTAGAGTAAACCAATCAAAAAAATTGTTATAGATCTATACTATGATTAACAAAAAGGAGTGGCAACCAATACACGCATAGATTAGGAGATGCATGCAGCACAACGACGACAACAGCACCGCGCAACCATGCATGATGCGAACACCACGGCTTTGCAATGCGAGCGCGACTGCTTATGATGCAGTAATGTGCTCGCCCTGGCTAAAAGGGTACGCTAAACACAAAAAAATATGATTGATCCAACCAATAGGCACAAAGACTAAATTTAAATATACCCACGATGTTATTTATGCATAAAAACATTATAATAAATATCCTATATGAAAGACATATCATGAACAATGAAATAAAAAAATATGGAGAAGAAGATAACTAAACACTATTTCACCCCTAAAAGCTCTCAACTCTCCCACGGTAAAATAGGAATAGAAAAAGTACAGTATTATCTTGGCAGAGCCCCACTTATCTTAAAGGCTAGTCACTAATGTTCCACCATTGCTACCCGCTCATGGTTAAACCCAAAAACCAAACTGGAAAATTTTTTTATTTCTCGAGTATTACATCTTTATTATTATTTTTATTTAATTTAGAATAGTTAGTAAATGATTAAATCAGATGACCATTTACAACCCAAAATTGTCAAAATATATGAACAAAACTAAGGAACATAATGGATCTATGCCTAAGTTACAACCAATTATGTGTTGTAGATGAAAAAATTGAAACGTTTTGAGGGCGATCATGGGCTTCTAGCTAAGTAAAGATGGGCTATTGGATAGTCCTTAAACCTACACAAATTAATAGGGGGAGCAATTGGTAAGTTAAGTTTTGACTACCGAGCTAGCATTCATGTGTGGTTCTTGAATCGGACCAAATCCGATCTTCCTCCCTAACCAAACTGGAATTGACAAAGTTCAGCTCCCAAAAAACCAAAATTATAATAAACAAATTAAAGTTTATTATAGTTTTGATAATGAATTATAAATAAATTAATGATAACCCACATAAAATATGAATATTAAGGTTTTTTTATAAAAAAATTTTTGATCAATTTCCACTCAGTTCTATTTTGAATCAATTTTCCTTATATTAGGTTCGATTACCCAATATTAAAACCAATTGGACCAAAAAAATTTTATACCAAACAAAACCAACAATTTCGGTTTAAATCAGTTACTTCGATGCTCACCTCTATAAATTAAAAAAAGGATTTTGCTATATAAACTTCTAAATCCCCACTTTTAACTTTTGAAATATTAGAAATTGTGCTATTTAATGCTCATACAGAAAACAAAAAACTCTCAAACTAAATTTTGGAAGTACAAGTAGCATTTTCCATTAAAAAAAGCACACATAACATACATCGTTGTATTTATTTTCCTCACTGGAAGCCAAATAAATTATAAACTAGCCATTCGCTCGTGCAAATGCATGATAATATAATTTTGTTTACAATAAAATATAGAGGTTCATTTGTACATTTAAAGACTTATGATATATATAGAGTTATGCTGCTATGTGGTGCTACATTTTGCAGCGCATAGCAGCAAGGGTCGTTGGATCAAAATCCAACGGCCCAAAACTCATTCCTCATTTTCCCCCCTTCCTTTTTTTCGCCTTACCCCACTCCCCTAGCCACCGCTTTCCGCTGCCCCAGCCCCGCCCATAGCCATGGCAGGCCCCCTTGTGTTGCTCCCCCCCACCCCCGGGCTGCCACCTTCTTCCCCTACCCCCGCCCGTAGCTACGGCACCCCGCATTCCCTTTGCCCAGGCGCCACCTTCCACCATCACCCCCCTCGGCCGGCACCGCGGATTCGATCACCAACAGCTAGAATGAGTTGCGTGCGGCTGAATCTGGCCATTGGCTGTCGGATCAAATCGCATGCGCCTAGAAAAAGTAGCCTATGATGGTGGCAAGGGGTGGAGATGGGTAGGCTTTTATTATTTTTATTTTTTGTGAGATCTAAAATGAGTCATCTTTCTAATCAAACAACCTATATTAGATGGGCTCACACAAGTTGCAACCTTATATACAGAGGTGCCCGTTGCTAAAAAAAATATTCCTACCCCTGTTCTAACGGCCAATGGCTGCCATGCAGCCAAGTCCATCCTCCCACAGCTAGGCTTGGCCATCCATCACGGCCAGCCGCATGCGATTGAATCCCGACTCGAATCAAGTTTTTATTGAAAATTTATTTTATTTTTTAAAAAAATTATTTTATAATAAAAACTTTACTCGATCCTGACTCTAGTCAAGTTTTTATTATAAAATTACCGTCCTCTATTCCCCCCTATTTTGCCATGCCACCCTACCGTCGACAACTTCGTCGGTTGGCCAACGCTGTCGCCGCCTCATGGGTGGGTGGGCCGGCTAAAAAATAAGTGGCAACTGCTGGGCGCAAGCGGCCGTGAATAGGCGGGGCAAGGGGGCTGTAGCGCCGGTTGGGGTGGTGGTGGAAGGTGGTGCCCGAGGTAGCAGGAATGCGGGGCCCACAATTGCGGGGGAGGAAGGTGGCAACCCAAGGGGCGCAGCGGGCGAGGGCGATGGGGGATGGCAACTACAGGCAAGGTCGGGGGCAGGGGCAGGGCCGGGGACGGAGCGGGGCCAAGGGGGCAGCAAAAATTGGCAGGGGAAATCGGGGGTGGGTTTTAAGCCGTCGGATTTTGATCCAACAGCCCTTGCTCCTATGTGAGGGAAAATAATATATAACCAAACAATTTCCTACTTAGATAGGAATAACAGTATACTTTCCACTCACCGGCGCACGCCATAACCCCAACCACTGATGTGAGGGAAAGTAATTTGGTCAATTCCAATAGAAACTCTCGAGAAGGTGAAAATATGATTCCCATGTCAAAAACACAGGTAATGACACAACACACGCAAAAAATCAATAATTACAAAACCCTGATAGAGCAATCGTCATTCGATCTAGACCGTTTATTTGTCGTTATTTATAAATCACTTATCATCCATTTTATGGTTTAGTCGTCCATCATAGGCCTCAATCCCCCTGCTTGTTTTTTCCAATCCTTTAAAAATTTTAAGATTTGTTCGATCAAATTTTTGTTTTTTTATTCAATTATTCTTATTGTATATGGTTGAAAATTTGAAAATTTCACCTTTTTTTTAGCTTTTAGCTATTCTGAATTTGTATAAATAATAATTTTAATTATTAGAGCTAAAATTATTGCAATATTATTTGTAAAGAAAATTGAAAATTCGATATTTTATTCGTAGTGGCGGAGTGTTGGATGGGCAAAATCTGGAATTTTATATTTTTAGTATTTGTGCCGTTTTTTAAAAAATGTGGCCGATGAGGGATTCTGATTTGACTAACAGAGTAAGCTAGTGGAAATATAATTCCCAACGCAAAAGCGCAGGTAATGACACAACACGTGCGATGATCCAACAACCACGAGTCACCACACGAGCGACCATCTTTCAATCGGGACCGTCCATTCGTTCTTTATAATTGCTCGTCTCTCGCTAGGGTTTTTGCCGTCGCCCTCAATCCCCTCACAACATCTGCAGTCCTCGGCAAATCGAAGGTTGGGTTCAATCGAATATCGTTTTTCTTTTCATCATCGTATTTGATATTATTTTTGCAACTGAACATGATTGGGTGAGGAAAAATGTGATTTTTTTGTTTTAGGTATGTCGAGTTTGTATTTGTACTGGGTTTTAGTTATGGTAGCTAATTGAGGCAATATGATTGGTAAAAAAGAAAAACTAAAATTTGATCTTTTTTTTAATAGTAGTTGTTCATTGTTGGAGGAGAAAAATCTACACATTTTGGTTTTAGCCATGTTAAGTTTGTTTTTGTGCTGTTTTTGACAAAAATTGTTGCAATATGATTGCTTAGGTAGGAAATTTATGATGCTAATCGAATGCTATGATGGGGATTTCTGATTTGATTTGTTATTGATAGTGGTGGATCAAGATGTATACTGCAAGGAGGAAAATTCAGAAGGATAAGGATGTTGAGCCTACTGAATTTGAGGAGTCAGTAGCACAGGTGACATACGCGCGCGCACACACACACATACATATATATATATATTGTAGTTAATTGATTTATTGTTAAATTAATTTTAGTTGTTTTACTGGTAGTGTGGAAAAATGCTGATTTTGTTGGTTTGTTGTAGTCACTTTTTGATTTGGAAAACTCAGTCAAGAGCTGAAGAGTGATTTGAAGGATCTTTATATCAATTCGGCAGTGTAAGAGCTGGGTTTTTTCGTGTTTGTGCGGGTTTGATTAGTGGTGGAAATGCAGATCTATATAATTTGTCTTGGCTCTCTGTGCAGTCAGATGGATATTTCTGGAAATCGTAAGGCTGTTGTTATTCACGTCCCGTACAGGCTGAGGAAGGCCTACAGGAAAATCCATGTCAGGCTTGTAAGAGAGCTGGAGAAGAAATTTAGTGGAAAGGTTAGCTTGGAACGTTTTGTGTTTTGTGTTTCAGTTCATTTTACTGCTTGCTTGTTGAATGCCCGAGGAGTGAAATGTTAGCTGGGATTAGTGAGACGGCAAACTTGCTCTTTAAGCTGTTGGCCGTATATTTAGGATGATTTTTTATCCGTTACTGTTACTGATGGGATCAGTTGAAGGGATAAGGCGATGGGTAGAAAGATATGCCCGTTTGCATCCCGACGGACTAAAGGAGGCTAGTCCTCACCATCTGCCTGAAAACCTAGAATTTCATGATAGTTTTTAAAGCTGCAAAGCTTAATTTTATTCAATTCATCAACATTGTACTCAAGGTATAATGCAAAATATTTGTAATCTTGAGATTTAATAGCATAATGGAAAACAGTAGATTTAAGTACTCGTAGCGCTAAGAATTTGTACTAAACAAATATTGAACTTATAAGAATAAACTTTCAAATTAAGTAAAAAGCTCAAGTAAAATAGCTTCCGATAAATTTATTATGCACTAGTTTCTCCAACTTGAGTTAATTCTTGTCACATGTTGATTGAATCACTTTTTTTTTTGTGGTTTCTGGTTAGTTGTTGACGTGTTTATTTCTTCCAGGATGTCATTATTGTTGCAACCAGGAGAATTCTTAGGCCCCCTAAGAAAGGTTCTGCAGTTCAACGCCCACGCAGCCGGACACTTACCGCTGTCCATGATGCAATTCTTGAAGATACAGTCTTCCCTGCAGAAATTGTTGGAAAACGTGTGAGATACCGACTGGATGGCTCCAAAATTACGAAGGTTTAACTTCATATTTGCCTTTGGATTTTATTTTTCAACTTGTTTTGAAGGACGCAATTTTGTTTCGAGTGATCATGGTTGGGTGTCTGTTTATTTTTTCAGGTGTTTTTGGACCCCAAAGAAAGAAATAATACCGAGTACAAGCTGGATGTGTTTTCTGGAGTTTACAGAAAGCTGTGTGGCAAAGATGTGGTGTTCGAGTACCCAATTACAGAAGCTTGAAGTTAAAAATACCATGCTGAGTTATGTTCATGAGTTTTTTCTTTAACCAATTTGCGATAATTTGAAGGATGGTTAAAAAATGTTTTTCATCAATGTGGTAAACATTTGGTTAGAAGTCGGTTTCCGGGATAATGTACTTTGGTACAATTCCCATAATGATCTGTTGTGTGTTAATTTTTCTATGTTCGTTGAGCCATTTTGACGTACGCTTTGAGGTGGTATCTTAGTTTTGGCCCCTCCATTGGCAATTTTCAATTTTTTAGTAACTATTTTCAGTCGCAACATTATTTATGCATTGCGAAAAATTGATTGGCGATTGTTGTCTGATTCCTACCATGGTTCCTAAGTATGGTAGTCGCTTGGCAAAACAAGGTATGGCAGTAGAGATCGATTTATCAAAATGGGAAAGATCTGCGTTCTAGTAGCATTGGAAAATAACACCATCTTCAATATGTTTGTTTCTCGTAATTGAACAAGCAAAACATTTCAAAATGCAAATGTCCCATTGCATATTTACCCGTTAGAATGTAAACCATGGCAAAATCTTCGGAATTGCAGCTTATTCCAATACAACGAACTCTCAAGTTTCACACAATGTTCTGGGTTTTTATTTTGTAAAGCATAACACAACATAATATGACACATGGTTACACTAAGTGTACCCTTGCGTACGGTATCTATCTATCAATCTCATCATCTTGTTTCTCAGAAGACCCTGCTGTTGACACCGGCCTTGAACAATTGTATGCCAAAAATAGAAGCTGATATATTTATACGGATTCCAGCAGGCACAAAAATACATCACCTTTTGCGGTTGTACTGTCCATCGGCCCAGTTTGTATTGTGCCTTCACCATCAGTCACAATGAAGATGGAAGGGCCTGGTGCAACACTCAACTCCAGGGATGCCCCAGCAGGTATAGAACAATGGTCAACCTCAAACTCATCAAATGGTGGAGAATACCTTTTAGTGTATTGGTTCAATGGAATTCCACTCAAAATTTCCGGAAGTCCCTGCATTGAAATCATAAATCTACCTGCTATAATAAAGCCGATGACAAATGCCTAAGAACCTTAGATATTCGGACATTTATATGGCTATCAGACATTTAGAATATACGTCTGATAATCACCAATACGGAAGTGAAGAACCCAAACCCGTGTGAAAAGAACATAGATGACTAAATGGCGCTTACAGCAAATGAGTTCAGTGAAGAGAAGAGATTAACCTGTTGATATGTCAGCATTGAACAAAGTGTTTGGACATCTCTAAGTTTGGGGGTAAGACCCGCTCGCACGACATTATCAGATGTTGCCATACACTCTATGCATTCACCAGAAATGTATGCATGTGGTTCATTTGCATCCAGATATAAAGCTTCCCCAGGTTCCAATTTCACGTAGTTAAGGAAGAAAGCTGATAGAACCCCTACATCAGCTGGGTATTGTTCCTCCAGCCTTAAAGCAAGTTGCTCCTTCTCAGTTAGTGCCCTTACCTGATACACAGTAGCTATCATCATTTCCTCAATGAGAAGAGATGTATACACCAATTGGATTAGCCATAAAAAAAAGACTATCAACTCATCTGAACCCTATGCTTTTCGAAATCATGCCAACATATTTTTTCTCTCTGCTAAAATTTGACACATGAATTAATTTTTTGAATCAGTGGGAAGTAAGTTACAATTCAACTTATGTCGGTTTCAATGAGACAAGTACCTTGCAGGTAAAACTGAAAAGCATGTACCTGTATCATCGAGATTTCTAAATTACCTTGTTCTCGACTCTAAGCCTGTTCTTCAGATTGGAAACTGCTTCTGAGACTGCATCCTCACTCGCAGACATAAGCTGTGTGTAGATTGATTGGAGTACAAATTTAACCTTCTCCTCATGTATGTCTTTCATATTCAAAAGCTGATTAGTCAGATTTTCACCAACAATGTCCACAATCTCCTTTACATTTTGAAGAACAATCTGAAGCTCCTGCAGAAGGAAACATTAAACATTTTTTGTTAATCTTCGAAATATCAAAATTGAAACACCCGCAAAATCGCTGTCAGGACTTGTTTCAAATCATTGAGTAAAAATTTTAATATCTTACCACGTTTTATGCAACATGGATACAATCTTACACTTGTATCAAAAAATAAAAAGCTCGTCCACAATAAGAAAAATATATATATAACTACGAAGAGCAAAATGAAGAAGTAATAACCTTTTTCAAAAACAGTAGCGATGCTCATACCTCCAAACTGACAAACCCACACAAGGCGTCAAACTGGGTAATGGCCAAAGCCATCTCGGGTTTGTGGTTTGGATCCTTGTAAATGCTAGGATACAAATGGTGCAGCTTTTCCGCCAATTTCTTGTCAGGGTGAGCTTGTATAGACAAAGCCTTGTTCACCGAGAGCACCTGCAACACACCACCAAACAACACAGACCATCAAATTCACGACTTTTATCACAACAAAGCAAAGAACCGATTTTTATCACAAGATCACAATCAACAAAACCCAAAAAAGGAAAAAATTCCCACAATCGGATCTTTCGATCATCCCCTCGGCCCTCACCTTGAACAAAAACGGCAAGTCGCCGCCCCACCGACCAAGCACCGCCTCCCCCAGCGCGGCGGGGTGGTCGCGGATCCACGACTTGAGCAGCACCCGCTCCCCGCCGACGTCGCCGACGAGGGAAGGCCCCGAATCGTGGGTGCCCATCCAGAGCTCGGCGTAGGGCTTGCCGGGGTCTACGGGGGAGCCGGAGTTGGAGGAGAAGAGGGCAGCGACGAGGGATTCGTTCCCGGGTTTGCCCCAGTCGTAGTTGTGTACGGAGCAGGCGAGGCGGAGTGGGCGGAGCTCGGGCTCCATGTCGGCTGCGGCGGGCGGCGGGCGGCGGGCGGCGGAGGGCGGTGGCGCTCCGGCAGGGCGGGCCGAGAAGGAGGAGGAGGTGCTTTAAACGAGATTTTGGTTGAGATGAAGTCGTGACATAAACGGAGTTTGGTTTCTTTGCTTTTTTTTTTTTTTTACTTTGTCAACTTTCACGGTTTCACTCCAATGGCTGGCTCTACGGGCAGGGTAATTTTGACTCGACCTCGTTCCGAATTTAAATTAAAATATAATTTAATTTAATTTAAATTTAACTCGATTAAGAAGTTGTGATAGTTTATATTTAATATTATAATTAATTTAATTTTATATAGGTACCTATATAAAATATTAAAAATAATAAATAAATACATAATATAGCAACTTTGCAAGATTATATAATAATTTTATTTTCAAATAAATTATTTGTCGTAAAATTAAATTGAAATTAAATTATTTTAACTTTTATAATTAATTTTATTTTAAATTATCTAATATATATATATATATATATAAATAATAATCGATTTAACTCCTGTTCAACTTAAATTTGATTCTATTCGAACCCTTTAAAATTTGACTTGTTCAAAATAAATAAGTCGAGTTTAAATACGTTTGAGCTTAACTCAATTCATTTAGTTAGCACCCCGTATACTGAATCTAAAATTAAAATTTTAAAATCTTTAAAATAAAATATTTTTTAATATTAGATATCAATATTATTATTTATATTATTTTTTAAGAGATTAGACCAGCCAGCCTAGCCCCCTTATGCTAGGGGTGGTCAACTTGGGGCTGTTAGGATTGGCAGCCCCAAGCTAAAGGGACCAAGTCTAGCTGCCCTAAGGTACCCTTGGTCGTCCTAGCTTAGCCACCTGGTCACCCCATTTTGACGCATTATCTCTAAAAAATATTTTTGCCACTAAAAAGTAATTTTATTATTAAAAATAATAATTTTTTATAATAATTATTTTTGATCTCCCACTAGTAAATATATTTTAAACTTTCTTTTTTCATAAGGTGAAAAACTCTATAAAATATATTAAATATAATTACTTTTTAATAAAATTAATTATT
>JAURVB010008195.1:0-186983 GCA_033002965.1 Piper betle | reverse complement strand
TCGCGTAGCACGGTGGTCGGATTTCCCTCATTCAGTCTCTCACCAAAACACGAAAACTATACATATATATAGGTCTGGGTTGGGATTTATACAATAGGCCCGAAGGCAACGTGAGCTGGATCTGAAGTTCGAAAACAAACTCGAGGGATCTCATCCTCGAGGGTTATTAATCCGGAAAATCGTTGGCTAAATGGCCCGAGTTAAGTGGGATTCGATAAAACGCCACTTAACTCGTCCTGCACATAATAAATCAAATACACAAGAGAGTAGCGTAAATCGAAAACGAGTCCTAAACGGACCTGGTAGAAGCTCAAACGGGTCCACGCGCCTAGCGGCGAGCTCCTACACCGTACCTACACAATCAAGCTAAAAACTAACGCCGCATGATGAATCACATATCCTATAGCATACACACAATCAACACAATCATCGATCAATCAACACACATCAACCTATATCAATTCTAGCAGGTCTACTTAAGCTGGTTTGATTAGATCATGATTGTTACTAATAACCTAATTGGTTTCATAACTTCTATTTTTAACACCACACAATCAAACAAATTTCATATTTTTGTCCTTAATCAAATCTACATTTATGTATATTATTATAACACACAATTCACCAATCCTAGCATGCAATTCTAATAATCAAAACTTTCAAATAATTAAATTAAAATAAATTATACCTCGCGTCGATCGAAAATCGGCGACGGCTAGAGTTTCGGTTTCGGTGACTCGAGCTCGGATTCGGCACCTAGCGGCGTCCGAAGTCCGATCAGATTGGACCGGGTGCGTTCGGCGGATGATCCGGCGAATTTCCCACAAATCCAATTTCCGGCGGTTCCGGCGGTTTTCCGGCGAGTGTCGGCGGTTTTCCGGCGGATTCCGACGGTTTTCCGGCGATGATTTGGGACGGAGCAATCAGGGGTCTATCGGCACCAGCTCGACGAGCTCGGTCCAATGGTGGTGTCAAACAGGGTAGCCGAGGCGGCGATGGCCGTCGACGGCGGCGTCGAAATGGGCGGCGGTGGCGGCGTTCTCCGATCGAGGCTCCGGCCGGCCTCGACGGTGGTCGGGACGATGGGGAAACGTCGGCGACGTCGAGGGGTGGTCGTCGGGGTCACAGCGGCGGCGGCGCGGCTCGGACGGCGGCGGAATCCGGTGGGCGGAGCGTCGCGGCTTCGTGGGGCGATTCCGGCGTCGTGGCGGCGCGACGGTGGCCGGGGTTGGTCGGGCGGCACGGCGACGACACGACGGGCGGGGCGGCGTTGATCGGCGGCCAGACGGCGTCGACGTGGCGGCGGCAGCGCGCGAACGAGCGGCGGCGGCTAGGGTTTGGAGTGAGAAAAGGTCGGGAGGAAGAAGAAGTGCGTGCGATGGCATTTTCGTAAATAAGTATTGACTCGATTCCTACTCGAGTCAAAATAATAACTAGTTCGTAATAAATTCTAAAAAAATCTAGAAAAATATGGAAAAATTCCATAAAATAAAACAAACACAACAACATCCAAATGGCATGCTCTATAACTAATAACCCACCCGAATATAATCCAACGCGTCCTAACGCGTTATTCGGCCTAAAACTATTTCTACGATCAAACATATAAAAGAAAAAATACTGCATACTTTCATATATTCTGATAACTCATTTCTCACCATCTTCTCGACGTTATCATCATATATTCAGGTACACCTGACTCTCATCGCTCATAACTCACGGCTGGTCTCGACTCAGCACGCGATTCATGAAACCGACTCGACTCGAACCAACGATCGAACCGACTGGTTCGGTAACGTAAAACCCTGACTCGAATCACGGGTTTTACAGGAGCAATCAGGGGGTCTATCGGCACCAGCTCGACGAGCTTGGTCCGATGGCGGTGTCAAACAAGGTAGCCGAGGCGGCGATGGCCGTCGACGGCGGCGTCGAAAATGGGCGGCGGTGGCGGCGTGCTCCGATCGAGGCTGCAGCCGGCCTCGACGGTGGTCGGGATGGTGGGGGAAACGTCGGCGACGGCGAGGGGTGGTCGTCAGGGCCACAGCGGCGGCGGCGCGACCCGGACGGCGGCGGAATCCGGCTCGGAGTGGCGACGGCCGAGGTGGTTTCGTGGGGCGATTCTGACGTCGTGGCGGCGAGATGGTGGTCGGGGTGGGTCGTGGCGGCACGGCGACTGCACGGCGGGGCAGGGCGGCGTTGATCGGCGGCAGCGCGGCGTCGGCGGCGGCAACAACACCAATGACGGCGGCTAGGGTTTAGGGTGAGGAAGGTGTCGGGGAAGATGAAGGGGCGTGCGATGGCATTTTTGTAAATTAAACTTGACTCGACTCCGACTCGAGTCAATAATAATAACTATCTCCTAATAAATCCTAAAAAAATCCAAAAAAATTGGGAAAAATCCCGTAAAATCAAACGAACACAACAACATCCAAATGATATGTTCTATAACTAATAACCCACCCGAATATAATCCAAAGCGTCCTAATGCGTTATTCGGCCTAAAACTATTCTACGATCAAATAAAAATAACAATCAATACTGTATACCTCCATATACTTGATAACCCATTTTTCATCATCTTTTAGGCGTTATCATCGTACATTTGAGCATACATGACCCTCATCGCTCATAACTCACAGCTGGCCTCAACTCAGCTCGCGGTCCATGAAGCTGACTCGACTCGAACCGACAGTTGAACCGACTGGTTCACTCCCGTAAAACTCTGACTCGAGTCACGGGTTTTACAATTTTGGTCGCCCACGCCCACCCTTAGCGTTGTGTATCGACGAAGGTGAGAATATCTAGGTGGAGGAGATTTAGGTGCCGCCCATCACATTTTATAATTTTTTTTAATAAAATGTTAATAATTATGAAATTACCTGAAAATTGTCAGTGCCACCCATTACGTTTTCTGTACCCGCTTGGGAGCTGGGTTGCGGAATTCAATTAAATCTTTGCCACCGGATTGCTAGTGTTCTCTGTATACACTCTTCATGAGGGTGGACTAAGTTATTTCGCTATATATTCGAATGACCCAACGTAGAATTTGGGGTCTTGGTCAAAGAGAAATTCTAAAAAATATCTTATCGATATTTGAAAAATGTCAAAAAATTGGGAAATCTTTTTAGACAGAGCGTACCCGGTGAAGACTTAACATTATGAAAATTAGAGTTTTCTTAAATGTTAATAATTTGATTTTATTATCAAAAGAAGGACTCAGCAAAATCCAATTCTTTCAATTTTTTACTTAACCGGATTGAAGTTGAAAACCATAATTTTTAAAGCCAGACTGGACCAGCCGATCAGACCCAATATACTGGGTATCGGGGTGAAATCCAATCTAGGTCGGCTCACTAGGTTATAACCACTACATGCCAACTTGGCATTTTAAGTACCCAGTTTTTGGTGAAATCGGCCCAAAACTAAGAAACCCGATTTTTTCTCCATCGGTTCTAATTCAATGGGCTTCCCACAATGGATAGAAAAATGGCCTTGAATCACTCCAAGTCATCTAGTTAGCCCTCTTCGAGGGCACTTGCTTTCGTAGAGCTATTCTTAATAATTAATAACTATTCTTACATATATTTATTTTTTAATAAATAAATTATTTAAGAAATTATAAAAAATATTTAAAAAATTATCTATGATAAAATGATAATAGGTCTTCAATATTATTAAGCTAATTTTAATATATCTTATAAACAATATTTTATATTTTAAGTCATAAAATAAAATAAAAAAGATAAACAATAAAATTGTTAACTTGGTTGATAGAATATATATATTAGTTTTATTAAATTTGGTATAATGTGTTAAACCCAGTTCAACCTGATTAAATCATGCATATAGATAAAAATCAAATAAGATAGCCGTAATGAATTTTAAACTATTTCAACCGACGATTGTACATGAAAATGACAAATTTTGACTTTATGGTGCAATTGTTTCGTAATTATTCTCTGTTGAAAAAGATATGACCCTTCTAAATAAGATGGGCCTAGGATAATATAAAAACTTCAATACATGCATACATTTGTAAATTTAATAATAAAGTTTATTTATTTAATACAAATTACACTCCCACGCTGGCTCATGCCGCACCAACCTAGCATACAAGGACTAATATAACACTCAGTTGTCTTTTTAGGCCTTAGTACATGCTCTACGTCCCGCTGCCAGAACACACTTCCCACTTCAAAAATCTTTTAAGGAAAAAAACAGTCACCTATATCAAATTTGTGACTGTAAACTAACAAAGAATATACTTATAAAATTTAGAGTGATAAAATTTAACGTGATGCTATATATATAACCTGTGTGCGCCACATATTAATGTGGACCGCCGATTACATGGACGGTCCAGATTAATATGTGTATGATAAAACATTAAGGATGTCCGCTTCACAAGCCGCCTCCGACCTCGCTCCCCCGCCACCGCCTCCGACCCTCGCTGCCCCATCGCCGCCGTCGCGTCCAACCCTTCCCTCCCCAACACTCCGTCATCTTGGGGCACATCCGACTGTTTACGCTCGTGGTAGCCGCCTCCGACCCTCGCTGCCCCGCCGCCTACCGGTCTCCCACCGCCTACCAATCTCCCGCCGCTGTCGTGTCCACCTTCCCTCCCCAACCCTCCGTCGTCTTTGGGCGCCTCCGACTGTGGGCCCTGCTCGCTCCATGGCCACCAACACCTTTGTTCCATTCACAATGTTCGTCAAGTTCGTGAGTACATGGCGAGTGGATTTGTTTCGAACACTTATCTCAAAATATACATTGATTTGAAATTTGAAGGCAATGATCTGATATTTCTTTCCAACGCATCACATGGCTATATTTCTTTTCCTGGCCAAGTTCTTCATTTTTTCCCCCTCTCGTCGGAGGTGTTGGTGGATGGTGAATTTATTTTTCTCTCTTTTGGAGGATTTGGTGGATGGTGATGGTGTAGGTGATTTTTTTTCTCTATTTTTACTGTTTGCAAAACCATATTTGACATTAGTAGCTATTCATCTTGCTTTGTGAGCTAAGATTACCTAGTGCATTTGCTTATGAATGGATTGAAGTGTATGTACATTTGTATTATTAATTTGTTGGAATAGGGTAAAATTATTTACCTACACCGGTATTATGCACTGACAATTTTTATTTTGCTTGCAGAGGTGTATGGCATATGGCGAGGGTCTCAAATTTGATCCCTATAATTCTGTTCTTCTCTGCAATAGGGCAGCTTGCAGATACAAACTTGGACAGTGGGAGAAAGCTTTTGATGATTGTAACGAAGCTTCAAGAATGCTACCGAATTACAGAAAAGCACTACTTAGGCGAGCTGCATGCAATGACAAGGTTATTTTTCTATCCTTTTTACTCTGTATGCTCTTGTTATTTGTCACTTCAAAATGTGTTGTTGATGCAAATCTCGTCTTGCAAATATAGCTTGAGAGATGGGGCGATTCTGTTAGAGATTACAAAATCTTGAGAAAAGAACTTCCCAGAGACAATGAAGTTGCTGAAGCTCTATTTCATGCACAGGTTGCTTTAAAAAATATCGTGGTGAAGATGTTCATAACTTGAAGTTCAGCGGTGAAGTTGAGGAAATTTCTGGCTTAGAACCTTTCAAGGAGGAAGTGTCTTCTCTTGGTTTGTCTCATTTCTCACATATAATAGCCAAATTATTTGTAATGCAATTTTCATTCTTATTCATGACAAACAATACATTCAAGGGGTTTTTGTGGTGTACTTCATGCTGACAGTAAATATTGATATATGCTGGTTTCTCTTATTTTTATCATTTTTAATTGCATTGGATCAACCTCTATAACCTGACTGATTTATTGAAGGTGAATTTGGACAAGAGCCCGTCTTTGGCCAACGCTAAAAATGCGAGAATTGTTCCCACATTCAAAATATACAAAAATGAATTGTTTGAACAGATGGCAAGTACCGAACTTACAAGTACAAGAAGGTTTTACTTTATGGGCGTCATGTAAGTGATCAACTATGTTGAAAGTAACAGATCTACTCTTCATCTTCTTCTACAATGAACTTACCATTGTCTGATTTCTGAAGGGATTTGTTGTTCAATTAGTACACTTGACTAACGGCAGCTCAAGGATTTTCTGGTTTCCATCTACTATCTTGTTGAAATTGAGAACTCTTATTTAGATGTCACAAGAAAGTGATGTGAAATGGGAATTTTGTGGCTGGCTTGCACCCATTGTCGGGAAAGAACATTATCATACAGTGAAAAAACAAATAAGAAAAGAAATATTGCATGTATTATCCGCCATGTGTGTACTTGGTAAGTAAGTACTCAAAGATCCCAATTACACTTCTTTTGCTCCCGTTTACAGCAACACAAAGTTGTTACATCAGAAAGAAATAAGCTTACAAACAAAGTTTACAGCAACACTTCTTTGCATCTTCAATAGAAGAAAGCTTACAAACAAAATAACTCTCACAATCATCCCAACAAAATTCATAGATCCAATCACTTTGCCCAAAATTCATATTTAGTTCTCAATTTGGTCATTTCCCTGAACCCTAGCTCTTGCAGCTGATCTAACATTGTTTATAACCATTGTGACTTCAATATGCAGAGAATCAAACTGTTCAGCTTTTCCAGCAGCCTCAACTGCACTCTCAAATTGACATCGCTGCTACTTTGTCAAATCTTGCCTCCTTAGCAGCCTGCAGGCAAAACCTTTAAAACTATCACTCAGAGGTTGAAAAAATATGAGAAAAAACATGGAGCTATGGTATAAATTGACATCCTTAATTGAGTATTAACCCAAAAGAATTGATCAAAAACATCAAATCTACAATTTTATAAGTAAGAAGAACATAAGAAAATACCATTGATTTGTGAATAGAAAATGGATCTGCAATGCTTGTAACGATCATGACCAGAAACATCCCACAGCTCAACAAAGAAAACCCCCACTGGGCAGGGTGGAGGGGAGGGGATGACCGGCAGGGGGGGTGCGCACTGGGCAGGGGCGGACTGGGTGGGTGGGGGGAGGCGAAGGGGGGGCGCCAACGGACCGCCGTGGGGAGCGGGGCGAGCGGGCAGGACTGGTTGACGTCGACGGCAGGCGCGGCAGCCACAATCAGCCTCATCATGTCGAGGCTGCTGTAGGTGGCGACCACCATGAGCGGCGTCCGCTGCTGAAACACCATCGCCCTCGCCTGACCAAGATGACGGAGGGTTGGGGAGGGCGGGGGTGGACGCGACGACGGCTGCAGACAGGTAGGCGGCGGCGGGTCAGCGAGGGTCGCAGGCGGCGGCCGGGGCAGAGGGTTGGAGGCGGCTAAAATGGACATGTTGAGGGTTTCATCATATTAATCTAAACCGTCCATCTGATCGGACGGTCCATATTAACTTGTGGTGCACACAACTTGCCTGGCTGATAGAAACGGGACTCATATATATATATATATATATATATATATATATATCACCGTTAGACTTTTTTAGGCCCTGGTACATGCTCTGCGTGAACACACTTCCCACTTCAAGAATCTTTTAAGGAAAAAAAGTTACGTAAATCAAATATGTCAGTGTAAATTAGCAAAAAATACACTTATAAAATTTAGAGTGGTGCTATATATATATATATATATATATATATATATATATATATATCACACACTTTAAAACTCACGATCTTTTAATGATATTATTTATTTTGAACCTCAAAAGTTGCAACATTTAATGTTTATATAGAATCAAGATAAGTTGTCATGTGACAGTTAGAACCATAAACATCATTTTCGAAATATTTCTTTTATTTCATAGGAGTAAATAAAGCTAAAAAATTCAAACCATGATTTTTTCTGCAACAAATTAATGTTATTTTAAAAGATCAAATATAATCACGTTTATTTTAAAATTAAAATACAAAAAAGATAGTCATTATTATTTTTTCTTTTCAATAAATAATAAATACCAACGAGCGATAAAAACTACAAAGCCATGAAAAATTTTCCAAAAAAAATAGTCTTAAAAAAAGCTCATTACCAATTCACAAAAAAACCCAACTTGAAAATAAATAAAGACCAATAAAATATGCGATCAGGTATTTATTCCAAACACAAAGTCAAATAAAATATATAAAAAAAATAAAATACCTATAAAAAAATAGAAAGGCATCTAATTCCATAAATATATAATATGTATATATATATATACCCACATGCGCAATGTGTACCGTCCACATCCCCATTCCAATGTCAACTTTTATTCGCCACAAATCCTACCGTCGGATGGGCATCGCCATCCAACGGCCCGAAGCCCACAATTCGGTGGGTGGGAGTGAAACCCTAGCGGACCCAATGGTCACCATCTTCGGACCATCGCCGATGGCGCTTTAAAAAGAGGGACGGCGCCCCTTGCCGATCGTTGCGCTTCGCCGGCTCTACGACTATCGCCACCGCAGCCACCGCCGCCACCGCCGCCACCGCCGCTACCGGTACTGGTCGGAGAAGACGGGAAGAGGGTCGTCGTAATGTCGGACGAGGAGCACCACTTCGAGTCCAAGGCCGACGCCGGCGCGTCCAAGACCTACCCCCAGCAGGCCGGCACCATCCGCAAGAACGGCTACATCGTCATCAAGGGAAGGGCCTGCAAGGTGATTCGTGATCTTAAATTTCTCGCCGTTTGTGGTTTGATTTTTTCCCCATTTTTGGTTGTCTCATCAATTATTATTATTATTGTGTTTCATGTTTAAGGCTAGAGGTAATTTTTTTGGGGCTTATATGTGGATTCAATATGTAGGTTGGTTGGTTGCTCGTTTTTTATTCTTTAATATATGTTGTTTTCTTATCCGGTTGTAATTTGTAACATTTGTTATCTTGGCTGATTTGTTTGGTGATGATCGAATTTTGTTATATGTGGTTTCTTGAATTTGTGAAGGGGTTGGTTCGTGTGGGTGGGTTATTATTATGATATTTTGTGAATTGTTATGTGATGTGTTTGAGAGATGTTTTTTTGTTGGGCATTAGATGTAGATTTGGTATGTGGGTGTTTTGATTGTTAGATACTTTAATGGTATTTTTTGCAATTTTTTGTGTTGGATGTCTTATTATCTGATTTGGTTGTTGATGATAGAAATAGTTGTTATCAGCACCATGTACATTAAGATGCATTTATCGTTTTTTGTGTCTGTAGAAGATGCCGATTAGTATGGCAATCACCTTATGCTATGCTTTTGAGGTCCATGTTGTGTTGTAGCGCGTTGTTGTATGTGTTGACAGATTTGAGAGTGCTTCTGCTAGCCTTTGGGTGTTTGGCATATTTGAGCAGCCTTGGATCTTGCTAGACTAATTTATTTTCCTATTTCTTAGATACGTGGCTTATAAGATTATAGTTACTTGGTGAATTAATGATTTAAGTTTTGCTGTGGGTTTTAATGAAAGTTCTTTTTTACTGTTCATTTTTTTAAAAAAAAGTTAACTCGCAATTTTATCTGTGAGGTAGAAGTGTAGAAATTCCTGAATTTGTTATCTTTTCTCTACATGGGGCTTGAGTTCTTATTCCTAGTTTGATGTTTTTTTCTATATGATCTAATTGCAGGTCGTTGAGGTTTCCACCTCCAAAACTGGAAAGCACGGTCATGCCAAGTGCCACTTTGTTGGTATTGATATTTTCAACAACAAGAAGCTGGAAGATATTGTCCCGTCGTCTCACAACTGTGATGTAAGATAAAGGCTCCCCTGTTTGTGGGCTTTATTGCAATTTGAAGACTTCTGTTTCTTATTTGATCATGATGAGTACTGAACAAGTTTTTTCTTTTAATTTTTCAGGTTCCTCATGTCAACCGTACTGACTACCAGCTTATTGACATCTCTGAGGATGGATTTGTAAGAACCTTTTCTATTTAAGACTGCAATTATGAGTTGCGTGCAGTTTCTCTAAAATTCTCTGATTGTATTCCAGGTGAGTCTCTTGACCGAAAATGGAGGCACTAAGGATGATCTGAGGCTCCCTACTGATGAAACTTTGCTTAACCAGGTTATTTCTCGTTTGCCTCTTTCATGTTTTCTACTAGCCTTGTTCAAATTGCTTACGTTTTCTTTAACTGTTGGCACAAGGGGTTCTGAATATTGGATCTACAATTGTCCAAAGTCGATGTTGTTCTAATTGGCAGGCAATTTGACCTTTTTTTAATGGTTTTCTATGGTGTAGATCAAGTCTGGCTTTGAGGAAGGAAAGGATCTGGTTGTGACGGTGATGTCTGCCATGGGAGAGGAGCAGATCTGTGCTCTGAAGGACATTGGTCCGAAGAACTAAACTGTACAATCCAAAGCTGCTTGGATTTAATCCACCAACTATATCTTGCCCTCTCCAGGCCTTCTTGCCGCCGTTATAAGATGCTGCTATAGAAATCCTTTTCTTCTGTCAAAAATACACTTGGTGATCTGGCTGTTCCTGATTCTACCTTTTGTTTAAACCCGTTATAAACTTGTATGCATGTGGAGACGGATTTCGTTTTAAGTTTACTTGCAGCTTAAATTGCTGTGCTACCTTATTTAGTTTATTATAGTGACGGGTTTTGAAAATCTTGAACAGCGGAAATGCTGTTCCATGTTATTGTTGTGGTGCGACTTTGGTGGGTAAGGCCTGCGTCTCTCTTTTTATATGTTTTTGGATTAAAGTTTTGTTGGTTATGTTTCTTTTTGCAAATTATGCAGTGTGGTGATTTTATTGTAGGAGAATAGATGATTAAGTTGAATGCCCATTTGGGATTTGAGTTGAAGGGGTAGAAAGGAGGATAACCGTGAAGTAACCATTATGAAGGATTGGAAGGATCAAGCTAGGAAAAAAGGTTTCTCATGCTTCTTAAATGATGTAGGTTGTGTGTGTGGAAAGATTGGAAACCTTTTTTCATAAGGTGAGTAAAATACAAATGATTTGAGGGCATAGCATATTATACATATTTTCCGTTGATGGCATTCTTTTTGGACAAACGACTCAAGTTTTATAGATCAGTTGTATCTATCATGATTTTCCAACCCTTGTGTCAAGGGTAAAGGGTAGGATTTTTTTCCCGTCGTAGCCCATCCCTGCTCCCGACTCTACTAATGTAATCTGGCTTGCCTTTGTGACTGTCTTTTTCTTGCCTAACACTGTAGCCACGTGCTCTAATCCTCTTAGCTATAGACAAGGGAATCCCCCTCTACTTGTAGTCTTTGAATGTTCATATTAATTTATAAATTTGGGCCTGATTAGATCTTAAATGGACCATTTTTTAGACCTAGGAAGGATAGAGTTGATAATTTTAATGATTTTATGGTAGTTATAAAAGGTCAAAATTAGTTTTTTTATTACTTGTAGTGTCAAACTCTGAATAAATACCTCGTATTATTAGAATTGTTAATAATTTCTCTAGAAAACACCATTACCGAAAATATTATTTGCTTTCAAGCCGGGGTTTTGATAAAATTAACCAGTTAGCGGACGAGTTAAAATTTAGCCCTCCTTAAATTAAATTCTACTATCCTATTTGAATCTTTACCCATATGAAGACCCTGTGTATAGGTTCCTACATTGTATAATTAAGAGTTTCGAATCTTTTTGAGGTGGTAAAGACTAGACTTGTGCTTGATGGTAAAATTTTGATCCGGGGAACAAGTAAATTGATGAGCCGGGTACATTATATATGATCTTTTTTTAATTTATGTTCTATCTCTATTCTTTTTGTGAGAAAGTCTGCTCTAATTTCTAACATATTTTGAGTTTAAAAATTACTACAATATCTTTTTCCTTGTGAATTGCATCACTTGTGAATCCCCTAAGGGTCAAATATTGGTCATCCTAAAACTATACGAGAGAAATAAATTTTAATTTCAGGAAAAATTTTAAAAAGTATTATTTTCTTAAGAAAAAAAAGAAGCTAAATGCACGTGGACACAGGGATGGAATGTCATTTTCATGTTTTTTTCCTGCTATATAAACATATAAGAAAATTTTTTAAAATTTAAATTATTTTATCTTATTATATTTCCATTTCATACGAATTTTTTTTACATTATTTTTATGCCGAGCAAATAGACCTTGAACTTACACATTCTAGCCTTTTATTTCATTAATTCATTTTTTGAAGATCACTCTAATATTTGGGACAGGATGTTAGGATTACCCTGGCAAATTATTTATGAAAGTTAGAAGCTGGAATCAGGTAACTTATGAGGGTAATTTTAAAAATGATAATTCTACTCTTCACCCTAACTTGTTATTTAAAATAATATACATGGTCGAGCAGCTGTCACGTCAGTCATCAAGCTGCAGCCATTGTTCCTTTGCTTTCAAAGGTTTGCCTGCGGCTGTCACTGCCTTTGGTCAACGGCTAAGCCAAGCTAAGTTGGAACGCCAATTTCGGAAGCCAAAGAGCCCCTTTGACTCAATCTAGACGGAGTCGGCCAATTTCAGCCAAATCATGTTGGGACCGGACCAAATTTAGTTACACTAGGCCAGATTTGGTCGGAAGCGCCTACCAGATCTGGATGAGGTTGGCTGAGCAAAATCAAATCTTCCCAAGCCTACTTACCTGACCAAAACTTAGAGTGTTGCAATACCTCAGACCTGGTGAGGGAAAGATTGCTAAACGAGTGAGCGAGCCTAATTTAGCTTGTATTCGAACTCGATTCAAATAGTTTGAAATTTATTCAAACTCGATTTAAGATCTAACATATTTTAAACATATATGCTTGAAATCGACTCGAATATTTTTTATGTTGTTCGAGCTCGATTCGAACTCGAATACACTTACACCATTTAATTTTAACGAGCTCGAAACCAGCTTAGTTATAAAATAAAAAGAAACTCACGAGCTGGCTTCCTTAATTTGCAAGTTATAAAATCGAAATTTGTAGGTTGTAAAACTCGAAAGTAACTTACCAGCTGGATCGAAAGTAACTCACGAGGTGGCTTAATTTGCAGGTTATAAAATCGAAAGTAACTCACAAGCTGGCTTACTTGATTAGTAGATAAACAATGTAGTGAGCATAAATTGAACACGTGACCTTCAAGTCTTCAATCTAACACTCCCAACTGAGCAATCCCACTATTTTGTTATTTTATTATATATAAATTAATATAACTAGTATAATTAAACTTATTAATATATATATATATATATATATATAGACTTTCTTAGCCAGGGACAGATAATATTTTTATTTCAAACTTTAATCCGGATTGTTTGATTATAAGGACGACCCAGATTTTATAAAAAAAATAAAAATTAAAAATTAAAAATAAAACACCCCCACTACCACTATCATTTAGTACGTAGTCAATAATAATATTTATTTATGATTTTAAATATATTTTGAGTAGGCAAGTGATGTTAAGTATATTATTATATTTTATTATCGAGTCAAGTTTGAGTTATAATCGAGTCAAGTCGAGTCGAACACTGCCTTGTCTCAAACTCGACTCATAGGATTTGAGTTCGAGTTCGAGCATTTAAATGTCGAGTTTCGAGTCGAGTTAAGCCGACTCGAATGCTAAATACTCACAAGCTGACTCGCTCAATTAGCAGCCTTAATGAGGGCATTGTTGGTACAATAATCAATATTTTTATCATTATTACTTAGACTTTACTTTCTTCTATTAAGAGGTAGACATCAATAGTAGACTTTTTATTTGTTAACAATAAATTTTGTTTTTATATATTTAGTCCTAAGCACTTATTCTGAACCAAGAGGTCAATCTAAGTGAAGTCAAACATGTTCAGATAACAAAAGATATTAATTGGATTTATGAGTTAATTTTAGTCAATGATTATAAACAAGTTCATCCAAGTCTATCCATTTAGGATTTGCGAATGAGAATTAGGGGTAGAATAGTCATTTTTATTTAGTAGGAGGATGTTTAAGAAATAGTAGAAAAAAAGGAGAGAAGTATATAAAGGTTAGAGGAAGTCGATCCACCCTTCTTTTCTACCCTAGATTGACTTGCTCTCCTCCCTCTTCTTTGGATGACGCCCCTCCCTCTACTTAGCCTTTTCCTTGAGATTGGAGTGTGTGGATTAATTTGGAGCAAAGATTTAGGTTTTTTAATCAAAGGTGTTAGTATTTGAACTAAAATGAGTTAATCAAGTATATTTATTCATCATGTTCATATGTCATGATTATGTATGATGCATGTGTTGTTTCATATTGCATATATATTGTCTTCCATGTTTAATGCATATAATTAATTGTACAATGTATCAAATTAAGTTTTAAGATATAATTTGATGGCTTAATTAAGTTTTAATATATATTGAGTTGATCATAAATCATGTTGTAGACCTTCAATTTGAGTGACTCATTTTGCATTAGAAACTTTATAGTGTCTACTTTCTTGTCCTAAAATTTTAGAATATTTTGGCTAAATATTCTAGGAGATATGAATTTCACAATTCAAGAGTGTTCAACCCTAATTCATGTTTATTTGATCTTTTTACATTATGTATACTATGTTTATGATTATTTAAACATTTTATGATTCTTGTATGATTTAGCATACATGTTATAAACACTATTGGCATGTTGTATGGATGAGCATCATGTCCATATCATGGCATATCATGTAGGCATAGTAAGCTAGTTTGAGTTTTGATATAGCGTTAGATTTGTTGGGAAATAGACACTCTAGTGGAAACAACCCAAAAAATATTTTCCCTCAAGATGAAATGAAAACAAATATAAGATGAATAGGAGACACCTAGATAAAAAAAATAGATGGAAACTTTCTTCTAAATTAGGAAAAAGAAAACCAACCTACTTGATCAACTTTGATTAAGAAAATCTCTTTCAAGTATCGAATAAAAGTTTGACAAAACTCTCCTAATACAAATTAGACCAATAACAAGATCTGAAATATACAATTTTTGAGGAATACAATATATGAGAAATTGAGAAATTAACATACACCTCAAAAAAATTAGATCAACCTCACACCCTGGATTAAGACCCCGACTTAAATTTGAGATGATGAAAAACTTCTCCAAATTCTCCCTTTATGAACCAAATGTGCTAAAAAACTCTCAAGAGGATGTTCTGTTTAACATCGACAGAGTAGAATACGAGTAGAATTCTAGAAATTGCTTCATTAAACTTCTATAGAAAAGGACGAAATCACACATAGGTATACGAAACACCAACCATTAGTGTGATAAATCGAAAAGCCAAAATTTACAATTGAGTTCTTCAATACGAATGGGTGAGGAAACTCAACAAATCCCCCCTTCATGAATCCATGAGCTAACTAGACATAAGTGGTAGCAAAATTCTCCATACCAGCCCCACTTCGACAAAATAAATGTTTGTCCTTTGCCACAATCTTGGTTAACATATCTGAGATGTTCTTGTCAATGTGAACCTTGTTCAACTTTAACAACTTTCTCTCAAACACATCTCTTACCCAATGATATCGAACATCTATGTGTTTACTCTTTGAATGGAAACTAGAGTTCTTACTCAAATGTATAGCACTTTGACTATCACAAAGTACCTCATACTTATCCTGACTTATACCAATTTCATTCAAAAATCTTTTCAACCATAGAACCTCTTTACAGGCTTCTGTAACTGCAATGAATTCAGCTTCAGTTGTGGATAGAGCAACACACTTTTGCAATTTGGATTGCCAAGAAACAGCACCACCTGCAAAAGTAACAACAACCCCAGAAGTAGACCTCTTAGAGTCAAGATCACCAGCCATATCTGCATCACTATAACATGATAATATAGGCTTGCCTCCCCCAAAGCATAAACCTAGCTTGGAAGTACCTCTCAAATATCTCAATATCCACTTAACTACTTGCCAATGTTCTCTACCAGGATTAAACAAATGTCTACTTACTGCCCCGACAGCATACGCTATGTCTGGTCCAGTACAAACCAAAGCATACATAAGACTCCCTACAACAGATGCATAAGGGACATTCTTCATTCATTTACTTCTGCTTCACTTAGGTCACCCTTCTTCAATTTGAATTGAGCTCCTAGTGGAATAGAAACCGGCTTGGCTTCCTTCATGTTGAATCGCTCAAGAATCTTCTCAATGTATTTCTCTTGGGATAACCAAATATTCTTGGCTTTTCTATCCCGTCGGATGGACATGCCAAGAATTTGCCTAGCTAGACCCAAATCCATCATAGCAAAGGATTCCCTAAATTTTGTATCAAATCTACAATTCTTGATTCATCCTATCCAAGAATCAACATATCATCAACATAAAGAAGCAAAATGATAAAGTCATTCTTCCCAAATTTCTTGATAAATACACAATGGTCTGAAACAGTTTTGTTGTAGCCTTGACTATCCAGAAAAGAATCAAACTTCTTGTACCATTGTCTAGGAGCTTGCTTGAGGCCATACAAGCTCTTCTTCAATCTACACACCATATGTTTCTTTTCCTTATCCACAAAACCCTCAAGTTGTTCTATATATATTGTTTCATCAAGATCACCATGGAGAAATGTAGTCTTCACATCTAACTATTCAACCTCCAAATCCATACTTGCAGCTAAACCTAGCACACAATGGATTGAAGACATTTTTACAATAGGTGAGAAAATTTCATCAAAGTCAATACCTTTTTCTACCCGAAACCTTTCACCACAAGTCTTGCCTTGTACCTTGGTTGTGAGTTACCTTCTTCATGCTTAAGCCGATAAACCCACTTGTTCTTGAAGACCTTTCTACCCTTAGGAAGATTCACAAGCTCATAAGTCTTGTTCTCTTGCAATGACTTTAGTTCCTCTCGCATGGCACTTACCCATTTGTCTTTCTCTTTGTGACTAAGAATTTCATTGAAGTCTTCAGGCTCACCACTTTCTATGAGAGTCACATAAGTAGATTTTGGATACTTCGTGGATGGCTTAACAATTCTACCAAATTTTGTTCTAGTAGCATCAGCCTCTCCTTGATGAACAACCTGATCACCATCATGTACCTGTTCATCAAAAACATCAGGAACTGTATCATTAGCAATATCATTATCCTCACTTTCACCATCACGAGGCAAAGAAATAGAAATGTCATCTCTGACTTCTTCATCAATCTCTTCAGCAACATCTTGAACAATAACCTCTACAACTGTTGGAGGAGCAGCTGAAGTCTTAACCTTCACAACATAATCCTGGGTATCACTTTGGGTAATTGTTTCATTCCCAAAGTCCTCTAGAAACTGATTTTCTCGAAGCACCACATTCCGGCTTCGAACAATCTTCTTCTCCTTAGGATCCCAAAGTCTGAAACCAAACTCTTCATCCCCATAACCCAGAAATATACATTCAAATATCCTAGCATCAAGCTTAGACCTTAGTTCTTTTGGCATATATACAAAGGCTTTACAACCAAACACCCTTAAATGAGTGTATTTTACCTTCCTACCAGTCCAAACTTTTTCTGGAACATCTCCATCTAAAGCAAGTGTAGGAGATCTATTAATTAAATAACAAGCAGTACAAACAGCTTCAACCCAAAATCCTTTAGGTAATTTTGCTGTAGATAGCATACACCTAACCCTTTCTTGAATTGTTCTGTTCATTCTCTCAGCAACTCCATTCAATTGTGGGGTATATGGAACAGTCTTCTCATGTCGAATGTCATGTTTGTCACAATAAACCTGAAACTCATTAGAACAAAACTCACCTCCATTATCACTTCTCAAACATTTCAAAGTCTTCCCTATTTATCTCTCTACAAGAACATGAAATGATTTGAAAGTATTAAACACATCACTTTTATTCTTCAAACAGTAGCACCATACCTTCCTTGCAGCATCATCAATAAAAGTGACAAAATAAGAGGCTCCACCAAGAGACTTTATCTCCATTGGACCACAGACATCAGAATGTACAAGTTCAAGTATTTGTGTCTTCCTTTTGCCTGTAGATACAAAAGAAGCTCTACATTGTTTTCTAGCCAAACAATGACCACAAGAGCTTAGTGTTGTCCCATCAAGTTGTGGAAGATAGTTTTTCTTCTTCAAAAATTCTAGCCCCTTCTCACTCATGTGTCCCAACCTTCTATTCCACAAATTAGCTATGAGAGTAGTAGAGGTAACAGTAACCTCCCCATGAACCAGACTAGATGTAGTCTTATAAAGACCACCACACTTCTTCCCTCTAGCAACCACCAGAGAACCTTTCACAAATTTCCATAAGCCACATGAAAATTGTGAAACATAGCCCTCATCATCTAGCACACCTGTTGACATCAAGGTCAATCTTAAATCAAGAATATGACGCACATTTTTCAAAACAAGTTTGCAACCAGAATCTGTCATAATATGCACATCACCATGACCAACAATTTTAGAAATCCCATTGCTGCCCATGTTCACCACACCTAGATCAACTGTCACATAGGTGTTGAAGAAATCTCTACATGGAGTAGCATGAAATGATACGCCAAAATCAATCACCCAAACTAATATCATCATTAGTTGTCAAACAATCATTTCCATCATTAAGTATGATTAGCATATCTTCTGTTATAACATTGGCAGTCTCATCATCTTCACTCTTATTGTCAAGCACCTTACCATTTCTTAGATCTTTCTTGTATTTGTAACAATTCTGCTTCTTATCGTCGACTTTATCACAATAAAAGAACTTGAAGGTCTTGTTTCTAGATTTAGACCTTCTTCTACTCTTATCACTTCCACTTGGATTCCTACTCTTTGATCTTCCCTGAGAACTAAATTCAGAAACCAAAGATTGAGAGGAATTAGAAAAGGTTACCTGTTGTGTTTTCTTTCTCACTTCTTCACTCAAAGACAACTTGAAACCATATCAAAAATCAGCTACTTGTCAGAATTATTCAAGGAAATAACTAAAGGTTCCCAAGATTCTGGTAAAGTATTCAATAATAGACAAGCTTGCCAAGAATCATCAAGAGGCATATTCAAACTAGATAATTGAGTTAATATACCTTGTATCTCATTGATGTAGTCACTGACTTCTATCCCATCCTTATATTGAAGATTCATCAACCTTCTGACTAGCAAATTTCGGTTTCCAGGAATGTCTCTCTCATACTTATACAAGAGCTTATCCCAAAGTTCCTTAGATGTCTTTGTTCCAGTCACATAGTTATATACATTCTGTTCTAACCATTGCCTGATCAAAGCCATGCATTTTCTGTCCATCTTGATCCATTTTATCGTGACACTCGACTCAGCCTTAGTAGTAGGTAGAGGAGGAGGAATCGAAGGAGCCTTCCCTTCATCAGTCACAACCGGAGTAGCACTCAATGGTGGACTGGTCGACTCAGGAGGACCAAGAATTGGATCATATAAATCCTTAGTGAATAAATAATCAATCGTACGACCCTTCCAGTAATGCCAATTAGACTTACCCATAAGGGCGACCATCTTAACATGTTTCTCATCATTCATCTTGACACAAAATATTACTACCCAAAAACAAGACAAACAAAAGAACCAAAGCACAAACCAAAGCTCTGATACCGCTTATTGGGAAATAGACACTCTAGGGGAAACAACTCAGAAAATATTTCCCCACAAGACAAAATGAAAACATATATAAGATGAATAGGAGACACCAAGATAAAAAAATGGATGGAAACTTTCTTCCAAATTAAGAAAAAGAAAACCAACCTACTCAATCAACTTTGATTAAGAAAATCTCTTACAATCAAGTATCAAATAAAAGTTTGACAAAACTCTCCTAATACAAATCAGACCAATAACAAGATCTGAAATATACAATTTTTGAGAAATACAATATATGAGAAATTGAGAAATTAACATACACCTCAAAAGAAATTAGATCAACCTCACACCCTGGATTAAGACCCTGACTTCAATTTGAGATGATAAAAAACTTCTCCAAACTCTCCCTTTATGAGCCAAATGTGCTTAAAAACTCTTAAGAGGATGTTTTGTTTAACATCAACAGAGTTCTCCTTTATATAGAAGAATATGAGTAGAATTCTAAAGTCGCCTTATTAAACTTCTATAGAAAAGGACGAAATCATACATAGGGAAACTCAACAATATTATTGTTCAGATTGAAGATTTGCAACTGAGCATCTAGGAGCTTAGATCAGTGCATAGATTAAGTCTATCAATTATTTATTTTTGGGATTAATCGATGCTCAAAACCAATTTTCAACGGTTAAATGTTAGAAGTTATCATTTATCATGTTATCAGTATATCATTATGAAGCCAATGCTCATAGTTTTCATGTGTTAAATCGAAGCATATAAGGCCTAGACCTAACAATATGCTTTCAACTAGTTTTATTTTATTCAGTAATGGCTTAGTAGATGTACTACATCATAGGCTTTAGTCAATCTCCCTTGAGCAAGGACCAAAGTCAATGTTCTTGTTACTATCTTGGCGACAGTAGTGATCACCGGTGGTTTATATTCAATTTCACGTGGGTCATGTGGCGGCTACAGCATTTCTCAACTAGAATTAAGATGCAATAACTGATAGTCGATGCCAAGGTGCCAAAAGCTCTCACTAATGTTTAAATGCCAAGGTGTCAAACATGTTTTAGTTGTTTTTTTAGCTTTGTGTTTTGTTCATGCCTTCTGAGGTTATTAATGAACACAAAATTTATGTTTTTCAGTTAAGTTATGAGGGCTTACAAGTATGCCACACGAGTAATTAACTCAGTAATGTTATCATGTTGTGCTAAGTATATTAACCTGCTAGGGCTAACAGATAAGTCACATGAGCAGATGTTAATTAGTTAATTAGTTATCAGCTAAATTCAGTTATAATGCTATGTTCAGCTATGTTCAAGTACATGCTATCAGTTTATCCTCTTATATTCATATTATATTTATGTTTAGTTAAAGCAAAATATGATCGATGTTTTACTCGATTTCTCTATCGTGTTTAATCAATTACAGCTTAGTATTATTATCTTGTTTTTATTTACTGCATATGTAAGTAGTTGACTCATTATTGCTATTTACTGAGCAGCAGATAAAGTTTACCTCTGTATGTAGGTATTAGAGGCTTTTGGAGCAACAAGATGAAGAAACTCATCAATTATGATTTTATTTATTTTTATTGCTTTATTTACATATTAGGACAACAATATTAGTAGATTTTTTGCTAAGATGGTACTCGGGGCATATATATTTTTATTTGGACATATGGGCATATGATTGGTTATCAATTGTGACTAAATGAAATGATAAGTTCTTGTAGTATTATCCCACACCATTACATGTTTTTAATATTTCAATTTATGTCACATTAAGCTTGTTCACATTTAATAATGGCCTTGGTTTGAGTCATCTTCATGTTAGTAAATTGAGGTCGTTACCGTTAGTTTCAGAGCTCGGTTTCATTTTTTGTTGACATGTTTTCCTTACATATGTCCACCTTGTTGAAATATCTTCTTAGTACCCCATCCCTTAAAAGATAGACTAATAAGTTTTGACTAATATATATAAAGGAGAATTGTTCTCAATTTGTTGTTTGGTGCAATAATAACAAATAGAATCACCAACCAGCAACTGCAACAATAGAATGAGCAATTGCAATAATAGCTTCATCATCAACAACAAAAGATCCAGAACTTGACAGCTATGAATTGAACAGCATGGCCTATGTGACACTCCAATTCGTCCCAACATGGACCAAATCTTGACATTATAAATTGAAAAGCTATTTGTTGGACTACCGTCATACAAACTTTACGAAAACGGATCACAACCCTCAAGAAGGCTAAAGACAGGAACCTTATAGTGATTTTCATACAATACATGCTAATCATACTATTATAGGATAGAACTTCACTTTAAAGGCTCATGGTATGAGCATTTTGATCCACAAGAGAGACATCACCTCCCCTACAAATAAGAGGGTGATTTGTATATGTAATGTTCACTTCGAGCTACACAGAGACAACACTCCAGTGTAGCTACAAGATAGAGCTGTAAAAGATGCAGATGCATAATATCATTCTTATACTTAGTTTCGATCCTTGAGTTAGGTATCAAATTTTAAATGATGTTGAGCTTAGTAGTAGAGGAACACTAGTTCGTGTTTACTTGTTCTACATACCCCACAAACAAAATTTTAAATACACAAAGGCATCAATAAGTGTTTAGGCATCATATCCCAACACTTGGTCTTCACGCAGTGTGAACTATAAGCTTCTCCAATCCACGTCACTCTATTGCATGCACACAACTGGAACCAAACATATTTTGTGAATCTTATAAGCTCCATTGTTAGTTCTAGGACATTGAGGCTTACATACCCTGGAGATAATTGTTAGCCTTTATCGAATAGTTAGCACCCTACACAACAATAATACAAATAATAATAATATAATGCTGAAGCACTCAAGCAACATACGCATCACATTGCTCCCAACTCGAGATCATACATAGTCGTAAGAGAAATCCAGGGCACATGCCCACAAATAATACATCCTAAAATCATAGTTCATCAAATACATAGCCAGATACATAACACCAGGACCTGCCACCGCCATGAGCCTTTGATTTGTATGCCTAAGCTGGCCAACGCCATGGGAACTCACCTACATAAATATAGGAAAATGTCAGTAATCGAACAAGTATGATTACCAGTGTAATAAATATCTACCAATAATTCAAGCTAACAGATGGGTATTTTGTTACCCACAAGAAACACTTAAACTTCAAGAAAAGTCTCATAGGGTAGTAAGTCAGAAAATTTCATAAAACCGACTGGTGCGAAGCACAACAAACGTACTCATACACACTCTTACACTTTCATGTCCTCAATATATCACTTTTAAAGACACTCGAGTGATCTTAGTCTTAAAGCTTTATTAAATTGTAGAAAGCTCGGCTAAATAGCCTGACATCGGTAGAATCCGATAAAACACTGCCTACACGTTCATCATCGTCTAAAACTCAATTAAACCTTGCCATTCAAGGAGTCAAGTAAAGTTGAAACAGAAGAATCCTACAGACCTAGATTAGTGGAGATTCTCATCCTAACTCAGTGAGCTCAGCCGCAAATCCTAGTAAGTGAAAGGAGACCCTAATCACACTCCAGCCACGCTAGTATGCAAAGTGAGACAAAGCCTCAACACAAGTGTAAACACACTCAGGAAATTAATTAACTTAATTATCATGCTTAATTGCTTATGAAATCTCACTAGGTATCTTAATTAGGGTTTAACATTAGGTATCTCATTAGGTATCTTAATTTTGGTACATTTAGTGGACAATTTACACTTATGCTTAGAAAAACTGGCCAATACCGTGAACTTCAAACCAATACTTCAAGTATTCGGGCCTAAAGAAATCTAGGAATGGCAGGCATTAGCATGGTCATTTCTGAAGCTAGTTCAACCACTATGGTCTGGGGAATTTCTACCAGATAATCTACCCATCCTATAACTACCAAATTTTAGGATGATAAAATAGGGACATCTCTAAGGTCTGGCCTAAATGTGTGGGAATTTCACCCCGAAATGAATATAGTTTGGTGTTATACAAAACAGGCTTGGGAGGTAGGGTTTGACCATTCATTCCTCTGCGCCCAACTTAACCAATTTTATTACCTACTTAAATCACACAAAAATAACCCCAAACTCACTGTGTTTCAAGTAGACACTTAGTGTCATATTACATGGTTTTTACATATTTTATTGTTGCACACAACGTAGGCAAACTGTAGATCAACATAATAGCATGAATCAACAAGTGTACAACATAGCAAACATAGACCGATTTTAGGGGTTTTGTTTATGCCTTTACTAACTTTTATTTAGGCTTATTTTTTAGTACTTGATAGATAACATACAGCTCTAGCAATGTGTAAAAGATCTCAGCAATAAAGCATCAGAAGGTCGGTGTAAAAATTGGGAAAATGTGTAACACACCATTTTTCGGTCTAAGGGCGGACCCAAGTTTACAGAAAACTATTTGTTGGACCACTATCATGTAAATTTTATGGAGGCAGATCTCACCCCTAAAGGAGGCTTAAGACAGATAACTTATAGGCATTTCATAGAATATGTGTAACATCATACTATTTAAGACAAATCTTACACTTAAAGCTCTTATATATGCACTCTAAGCTGCAACAGAGACAACACCTTCCCTACGTCTAAGAGGGTGACTTTAAGAATGTAATGATCACTCCGAACTATAAAAGAGGCACACCCCCGCCGTGCTTAACAAGTTAGATGTTTTGAAATGCACCAGCTCTTACACTTAATTACAATGATTGAATTAGCTACTTGATTTCTTAATGTGGATGAGTGTGATAACATAAATAATGGGTCATGGTTGCCTGTATCACAAACCCATAAGTGGAATTTAAACACACAGAGCATACACTCGGTGTAAAACCCGCGACCCAAGTCAAGGTTTTATAGTCGCTTACTTGTCGGTTCAACTGTTTGTTTGGGTCGGTTTAGCTTTCATAACATGTGTGCAGAGCTGAAGTCGACTGTGTGTATGTGCTATGAGGGTTCTTGTATACCCAAGTATATGATGATAGTGTCAGCTACTAAGTAGGTTGGCTGTTTTGACATGCACCAGTTCTTACCCTTAATTTCAATGATTATATTAGGTAACTTGATTTCTTAGTGCATATGAGTGCAATAACATAAACACTAGGTCTTGGTTGCTTGTTCCGCATGCCCGCAAGCTGAATTTAAACACACAGAGCATCATCAAGTGCCAGGGCATCTTACCCTAACACTTGATGTAAAACCTGCGACCCAACTCAGGGTTTTATAGCCACCAATCGGTCTGTTCGCCGTTTGTTTGGGTCAGTTCAGTCTTCATAACACGTGTTTAAGGCTGAAGTCGACAGTGTATATGTGCTATGAGGGTTCTTGTATACCCGAATATATGAAGATAGCGTCAGCCACTCAGCAGCAGACTGAGTTATTAGTGTATATGAGAGTATGCTCTTTTTATTTTATTTTTCCAGTAATCATAGAATTAGATTTAGGCTGTTGATCATATTAGGATGCCTTGGTTAGGATTTTTGGTTCTAGTGCATGTCATTCGATGGATGTCGAGCTTGTTTTATTTCCATTTTTATTTTTGACTTGTGTCCAATGACATGTTTGAAATGCCTTGATAGCCCTTAGATAGCTTTTAGGAGCTTTAAGAACCCACTTTACACTTAATTGGACTTATCCTAGTCAAGTGTAAAATTTAG
This sequence comes from Piper betle, assembly GCA_033002965.1. Classification (NCBI taxonomy): domain Eukaryota; kingdom Viridiplantae; phylum Streptophyta; class Magnoliopsida; order Piperales; family Piperaceae; genus Piper; species Piper betle. The sequence continues at coordinate 161,826 of JAURVB010008195.1, read as the reverse complement.
AGAAAAAAGAAAATGACCTAAACACCAACTTGATCACCCCCTTTCCCCCTCTACCAACCCCTCCTCTCGACGGCGCCACCGCTGGAGACCATGCCACTGGCATCACCACTACAGGCCAGCGATGCCATCCGGCCTCCACCTTCTCCTTCCTTGCCCACGCAACTCACTCCCCACCCCACCCCCCTTCTTCCCTCTTCATTGACTACCCTATAGCTCGCCTCTTGGTCGCCGGTGGCAGCACGCCGCCATCACCTCGCCACCGGCCAGCTTCCTCCCCACTGACCGTTCTTCCCTTTTCCTTTCATCTACCTCGATCGCCCCTTCCTTGCCTCTTGGACCGCCGCCATCAATGGCCGTTTGTCGAAACCACTGCTGCCAGCCGACCAACCTTGGCCTCCCTGCCCTAGCCTTGGTCCTAGCTTACCTCTTCCCACACCATGCATCAGTTGCCACTGTCACCCTTTCCCCCTCAATAGCCACGACTGTCACCGTCATTGTTGCCGTTGCCTCCTTCTTGAGTCATCGGCAAGTGATTTTCTTCCCTTCACCATTGTTACTCATTTGATTATTAATAATTATTACTGTATTAATTATTGTAGGAGGGCATGATTGTGTGCTAGTTTTGTGATGAAATTAGTCCTAATTAGAATGTCTTACTATGTAAATCTTTGCAATTTAAAATGTGTTGGATGGTGAATTCTTACTGGTTGGTAGTGATTCATGAAATCTCTTAATGTAAATAAATAAAAATGCATTCTTATTAACACTTACCTTGTCCATCATTAGATTCTAATTGCTGATATTGTGTTAGTTAAATAGCTTTGTTGTAGAAGTTAGTATTGATTAATGGATTGATTGCCTCATACATACCTTGTTGAAGTTTTACTTCTAATGATTTGTGATATCATGATGTAGGAAATAATTGATGATGATGAAGTAATTAACCTTATAATAGAAATTAGAAACCGAAACTTGATTAGTTAAGTTAAAATACTTGCTAATTGGTTTATGTGATTACAATTGAATAGACTGAGAAAGGATCAACTCTTGAATCATAATTAGGATCACTAAGAAAATTGAATGTGAAATTGTTTATCGTCGACACGATTGTTATTTAAATTTGTCAAGATATATTTCAATTATGATTGGTGACCAATTAATCGACATTAGATGCTAATGAGGAGCATGTCTAATTGTCAAAGCTAGTTCAATACATGATTAATTGTGAATCATGAATTATTTTCCCGCGTGGCTAGTTATATTCTTGATTGTTAGTAATATTCATCTTATTATTTATTTACTATCTTTACTATTCGCATTGTTTCATATGACGTTGCTTATCATTTTTATTGTCAATGTAGTTGTTGTATCTTTACCCTATCTGATTGATCATATTGTGTATCATGTCTTATTTTATCTTATAGCTGTGATTATTGCCACATGTATTCTTTTCATTCACGCTGATATATAGTTGACATGGGTGTTAGTGAGTAGCCTTGTTTATGTAGGTTCAGTGTAGGAGCTCACCGTCTAGGCAAAACCTCACTTGGAGCTTCTAGTGGTCCAGTAGAACTTGCCTCTTGATTTGTTGCTTTATTCCATCACTGTTTTGATCTACAGATTGCAGGATGTGTTAAGTGGTTGTTTTATCGAATCCCACTTAACCTAGGTTGTTTAAATGAAATATTTGTCTAGAATTAATAACCCTCGTTGATGAGATCCCTCGAGTTAGTTTCAAAAACTTAGATTGTAAAACCCAAGACCCGAGTCAGGGTTTCATAGTCAGAATTTGTCGTTTCGACAGTCATTTTCAATCAAGTCAATTTTAAACATGGGTGCTGAGCCGACCTTCTCCAATGAGCCATGAGGGCCATGTGTACCCAAGTATACGATGATAGTATTAGTAACACAACAACAGAATGAGTTATTAGAGTATATGAAAGTGCACCAAGTTTTTTTATTTTCAATGGATCGTAGAAATTAGATTTAGGCTATCGATTTTGCTTGGCCATGATGGTTAGGATTTTTAGTTGGGTTGATAGTTATTATAGCATGTCATTTGACAAATGTCAAATTTATGTTTTCCCATTTTTATTTTTGACTTGCGTTCATGACGTGTTTGACTCATGTCCATCACATATTTGACTCACCTCAACAGCCCTTAGATAGTTTTTAGAAGCCTTTAGAGCCCACTTTACAACTAGTTGGTTTCATCCTAGCTAAGTGTGGATTTAAAAAAAAATGCCGACTTACCTTAGCCCAACCACCCCTTTCCCCTATTTCTTATAATAGAAATAGGGGTTGATAGTTTTTAGAGTATGCCATTCGACAAATGTCGAATTTATGTTATTACTATTTTTATTTTTGACTCACGTTCATGACGTGTTTGATTCGCATTCATGACGTGTTTGACTTGCATTGACACCCTTAGATAGCTTTTAGAGGCCTTTAGAATCCACTTTACATCTAATTGGTTTCATCCTAGCTGAGTGTGAATTAAAAAGCCTTTATGATTAATGATGATTCAAATTATTTGATTATGAAATTAAATATGTTATAGATGATATTTGAAATTGTAGAGTAGGTATTAATTTTATAATTGAATAAGTTAATTATCTAATTGATTCAAAAATTAATTTAGAATGACGATTGATATGAGATAATGATAAGTTTAGAAATGGTGATGTAGTCACGTAGTTAAAAGTAATGACATGAAGGTTTTAAATTGTTAAATTGTTTATCTAAATCATTGTTGATTAGCTGATATTGATAGTAGTATTTATAGTATTCATGATCATGTAATGATTCACATGCATCTATTTCATACATGCATCATATAGTTAGCATGAGCGTTAGTCTGTAGCTTTGTTTGGGTAAGTACAGAATAGGAGCTCACCGTCTAGGTGTGTAACCTAACTTGGAGCTTTTACCAGGTCCATTTAGGGTTCACCCTTGGTTAATTGCTTCTTCTGTTGTGAATTGATTTATTGTTTGCAAGATAGGTTAAGTGGTGTTTTATTTGATCCTACTTAACTTGGGCTATTTAGTCAAATAGTTTTTTTCTGATTAATAACCATCGAGGATGAGATCCTCTAGTCTGATTTCGAAAACAAGATCCACTCCAAGTTACATTCTGGCCTATAATATTAAATCCCTTCTCATGCCTATATATAAATTTATCAAGTTTTCAATAAGAAGAGAGAAGGTGAAACTGACTTGCACGTACCATGAGGGGTGCACGTGCCAGTCACAGCCAGCTTTGGATTAGTGATAGTGTTGTTTCATTCTTGAGGGATCCTGACAATTATGCGCTTTGAGTTTCCTCACACCCAGAGAAGCGTGGAGGTTCACGGGTATGGCTATGCAGCGCATGTCTAGACTTATGGTTCAAAGGGTACTGAAGCGATTGCCTAAGAGTAATCGGCCTTTGTACTCAGGGGTAGGAGATATATGGAACATTGGAGAGGGCTTAGGATAATGATGATTTTCTTGAAAATAGAGCTTAGGTAAATAAAAAAATGTCAAGAGAGGCATTAGTAGACCAGACATCTGAGGATGCTATTGGGTCCGCGGCCCGATGGCTCCCAAGTAGATGTCTTTCAGAGAGTTCAATAAAACATATATATGGTTTTCTTTAAAATGAGAGGCAATTCTTATTTTCCAGATTGCATAGTTATTTTTGGACAAGTAACACACGTTACTGACATGTTTTTATATATATGTAGGCAAGGAACAGGAGTCTGATATGCCAACCTGGACAGAGGAGCAGTGACGTCTTGTACACACACATTGGTTCAATTGTAGACTGTTTATGGTTATCATGATTATAAGTTGATGATGGTGAAAAGTTATGATGAAAAAAAATTATGATACAAAGTATATGATGTTAATTATAAATAATGTCGTGACTATATACATAGTTAGTAAAAATGTTGTGATTTTGCATGTGATAACAAGTGGGGACCCAATTTATGAATGAAATGTGAATGAGAATGAACAGATGAGTCAAGACCAAGTTTAGTCTTGTAAATGGAATGTGAATTAGTAGTTGAGTCCAGACTCAACTAAGAATGATTTGTATAGTCAAATGAAAATATTGTGTGCATGGTTTGCTATATATGTTTATTAACTATTGTTTGACAGGATGGCCCTTGTTGTACTTACAGGGGACACTCTATCCATTTTGTTTTAGGATTTATTGCTTTTCACATTCTTGGTTGGTTTTGATTGTGATTGCATGAGTAATGTCATTCTTGTAAAATCATGCTAGGTTTCGAGCATTTCATACATGTATGACGAAATTTATCTTCCATCTTAAGAAGCCTAGAGTAAATCCTTTCGGGCTATGTCCAGGTTAACCGACTTACTCAGGGTGACTGATAACATTTTTGTTTGGTTCGCTAGTGAGCTAGATTTGGGGTGTCACACTGATCCACAACAAGTTGCATTCCGGCCTATTTACATAATCCCCTTCCAGCGTTATAAATATAATTTTTTTTGGATTTTTTTGGTAGACAAGAGATGGAGAAAAAGACTTACACATACTGTGAGAGGACGCATGTGTAAGTCATAGTGGGCTCTAGATTAGTGAGAGGGCAATAGATCCTGATAACTCTACGTCTTGAGCTCCCTCACACCTTGATTGGCGTGGAGTAGATGGGTACTGTTGTATACAACTCAAGTCTAATCCTATGGTATCAAAGAGTACTGATGGCAACTGTCTAAGAGTATTAGGCCTTTGTGCTCTGGGCCAGGATAAATTTGGAGGGTTGGAGAGGGCTTAGGATACTAGTTTTCCCGAGAGTAAGGCTTTTAAGAGAAAATGTTCAAAGTGGCATAATGCCAGGTAGTTCAAGATGCCATCTAGTCTGCAGGTCAATGGCTCCTTAATAGTTGCCCTAAAAATGTTCAAATGAAGTTATCTTAATGTTTACATGATAGTTAGTTCTCATTTGCCAGTTTAATTTTTAGTTATTTTCAGAACAATAATATTGACATTTTTCTATTATCTATGTAGGTGAGAAATAGCAGTGGGATATGTTAGCCTTGAAGGAGGAGTAGTGATTGCTATGTGTACACACAGACTTGAAGTAATGTGTATTACTTGTTGTGTGTTTTTGTTATGATGTATGATTTTGTGATGTTTTGTATTATGTTGAAAGCATCTGAGATATTATAGGAATGATTAGTAATTATGCTGTATGAAATCAGCAGATGGGTGGAGACCCAATTTGAAACTTGGAGGAAAAAGCTTAGTGGAAAAATCTTAAACTTAGTGGGAAAATGATATACTTAGGGCTTCATTGAGCAGACTTAACTAGATAATTTTTGGAAAGGCCAAACGGCCTCCAAATGAGCTAAAATTCAAACTAGTGCGTGCACCCTTACACTCTAAGGGTTAGACAAAAAAAATTATCAAGTAGTGGCCCATAGGACAACATGGTAAACAAGGCCCACTAAGGTCTAACTAAGGTGCCGGGAACAGTATTCCTAGGTCGCACACCAATTTTTGTACGTGTTGTTCATAAGCTTGGAGACTCCAAATAGTCCTAGGTTTGTGAGTGTAGTTAGCCAACACTATAGGATTAAATCCAATATGAAATTAGATCCAAAATCTAAGTATTTGAATATGAGGAGATTCAGAAGTGGATAGTAATGACTAGGTCATTTCTGGATCTGGTCAAACCTAGTAGGGTTGGGAATTTCATAACTCAGAATATAGAAAATTAAAAGCCACCAAATTTTAAGATGATGTTACAGGGACATACCCTAAGGTGTGTAAAAAATTTCATGCAATGTTCTTCCCATTTGACTGAGGGTTCTAATTTTACATTCAAAATTAAGGTATTAGGGTTTCTCCCTGCATTCCTATGCATTTCTGAAAACCAATTAATTTAACAACCAAAATGAATTTTAATTAATCCCAAAAATTACAAGTTTTTATCAAATAATTATGTAGTCATTATGTAATTTTTACATATTTTAGTAAGCACTTTTATTTAGCTTATTGCTGACCACAAGCACAAATCATGGCAGAGCATGCATGCAACACAGCAGATACATCAAACACTTAGGGGCTTTGTTCGTGCCCTTTAAGTGGTTATTTTAGTGAGAAAATTTTATAGCAACAAGAAACACAAAAATATACAAGCAAGATAAACATTAGAAGAAAAAGGAATCTATATCATGGTGTAAAAATTGGAGAAAGGGCCAGCCAAGTCACAGTGATCGTGAAAGCTGTGACCTTTTGCCAAGTTTGGCACCCATACATGTACATGCAAGCCATAGCAAACAAAGTCATAAACATCACAGTTGTAGATCTATCTCTTGTGAAACATAAAAACAAATATCATGCAATGAGGCAACCTACAATGAGAGATATGATTTTTAGACTAAAATAGTGCATGCATGCAACTACACTTTATTCACAACATCATAACTATTTTTATACAACTCCAAATGACATGAAACCAAATTATGAATGCTCCTAAGACAAGCATACACATGATAAAATACAGAAATAAGAAAAAAGGCACATAGATATGCAACAGTAATTTCCAACGCCGGCAAGGAGGTAAAAGTAAAAAGCTTTACCTCAGAGCGGGGGGGGGGGTGTAAAATTCCGAAAAAAATAATTAGGTTATTTTATTTAGGTTTTGTAAATCTTAGAAAAAACCATAAATAATATTTAATTAAATTAATTCTTAAAAATCAATATCATAAATTATCAATTATAACCCATTCGTATTCACTCAATAGTAAGGTTTTGACTTTTAGTTATCATACAAATAATATAGTTATGAGTGATTACGTTCTTTTCTATAAAATTTAATATAGTGACTTCTTGAATTCTACATTTATTCTTCTATATAAAAAAGAATTCAGTTGATGTTAAATAAAACATCCTCTAGATAGTTTGTGAGCACATTTGGCTTACAAAGGGAAGGCTTTAGAGAAGTTTTATTTATATTAAGAGCATGTGTCGTATGCTTCAACAAAATTTCATGTTCTCATAATCTTTCAGCTCTCTATCCTCTGTATCACTCCTGGCCCTGAGTACAGAAGTTGAGTACTCTCAAGCATGCACCTTTAATACCCTTTGAAATTACAAGTCTAGACATGTGCTACATAGCATTACCTGTAAACCTCCATACTTCTCTAGGTTTGAGGAAATCAAAGGTGGAGTTATCATGAACCCTTGAGAATGGAACAATTACTCACCAATTTCAAAGCCAGCTTTAACGAACACACGCCCTATTTCAAGACATGGTTATCGGTTTTCCTTCGTCTCACATCTCACTGAAAACTCAAAAAACTACATGTACATAGACCTGGGTATGGATTTATATAATAGGCCCGAAGTAATCGTGATCTGGATCTGAGTTTTCGAAAACAAACTCGAGGAATTTCATCCTTGAGTGTTATTACTCTGGAAATTTCATACGATTAGACGGCGCATGTGGAGTGAGAAACAATAAATCAACCACTCAACCTGTCTGCTTACCTGTTAAAACAAAACACGACAGAGTATAGAAGTCAAACCAGAAGCGAGTCCTAAACGGACCTTATAGAAGCTCCAATAGTGTCTACGTGCCTAGGCGGCAAGCTCTTACTCTATAGCTACACATCAAAATAAAAGCTAACGCCCGCTTATGATGCATTTGCACATCCTATAGAACATACATAGCAAGATACCCTTAGCATTCGTTTTAATACAACTCAATTAAGAAATTCATATTTTTATTACAATGAAATAGTTAACACATCAACTCAACAATCTTAGCATGTTGTACTAATAATTATCACCTATAAAAAATTAAATTGGAGTTAATTATACCTCACGTCATCAATAATCGGCAACGACTAGGGTTTTTTCGTTCGGCTCGAGACTAGAATTCAGCGCCCGGCGATGTTCAAAGTTCGATCAGGTTCGACTGGATAAATTCGGTGGATGATTCAACGAATTTTAGAGAATCTGATTTTTTGGCAGTTTTTGGCAATTTTTTGACGGCTTTCTCGAGGTTTTATGATGATTTTTTTGACAAGACAATAGGGGTTATGGGTTAGTATCGGCTTGGCATTGATTGTGAGCTCGGTGAGTTCGACCCAAAGGCTTGTTTGATCGGCCCTTGGCCAGCTTCGGTGGCGGTGTTAGGTGTGGGGGAATGGTTGTTTAGGTTGAGGGGGAGGCATCGGCAACTCGACGGCAGCAAAGCGGCCTGGGAGGTAGCAAATTGATGTCGAGAAGGGAAACGTGATCACGTGGCATCGGGGCATCATGGAGACTGGGTGGTGGCCGGGAAGGTGGAGGATTCATGACGGTTGGCCTCGACTAAGCACGTGATTTGTGAAACTAACTAAATTCAAACTGATGATTGAACCGACTAATTCACTAATATAAAACTCTAATTCCAGTCACAGGTTTTACACTAACTATCTAGGCAATTGATAGATCTTACAAATTAGGTATTATTGTTTTTACTCTATCACAATCTTTTGATGGTTAAATGTGTAAATTAAAGAAATAATATTTGAAATGAATGTTGCATATATATATATATATATATTATATTATTATTATATATATATATATATATATATATACATATCGACAAAATAGATTTACTTTTCTTATTAAATCATAGCAAATTTACGGGCCTTATATGCACCCTTAGTTATATGTGCATATTAATACACATAATAAAATAAAATATACAGTACCAGAATGGGGAAAAAACACAACTTTATAAGAAACCCTCATTTAAAAAAAACCAATCCACTTGTTATCAATAAAATCACTTTATAAAAGTGATTTTTTCTACAAATTAAATAAATATAATTATTATAAATAGGTAAATTTGACATTAGATGACATAATAAGAGGGTAATTTTGTTAGTAATTAAAAATTAATTAGATCAGTTGAAAATGTAATTTATTCAAGTTTAATATTTCTTTAAGTGAATTACATGTTCATCCCATGACACATTTTACCCAAGGTATTATAAAAGAACAAGACCTGTGGCCAAGATTTTTTCAAATTGAAAAAGAGAATTAGGTACCGGTTGACCTTTTTCCATCGCTTGCAACCGTTGACCTGAGAGGACAGCACTAAAGAAAGGCAGAAAAAGGTCTGGAAAACAGAGAAAACAAGTCTTGTACATTTAGGCGCATAGCTTCAAAAAGAGCCACTGAGGTCGCGTTTAATTATCGGGTTTGACCATACTAATATTGCGTCGTCGACCTTATGAGCGGGTTCGTGTCAACTCATGAAATATATTTCTTATGTTATGTCTTCCAAGACGCACTTTATTACCTAATCTGTTTACAATGTCTCCGATACTTAGCTGCTTTATTTGTAGATAAATATAAAATAAATTTTATTTTAAAGACCTTTAAATAATGATAAGTTATTTGTTAATAACATTTTTTTGAGTCATTTGACTTTTTAAAGCTGAGAATTTAGTGTTTTAGTATTTAGAATAATTAAATAAATACATTCAATACACAATAAAATTTAGAAGAATCAAGTAGCCGCATTTAACGCATATAATATAGTTAAATTGAATTTAATCATGCCCAAGCTCAATATTAAAAAAATTAAAGATCACTTTAATAATAACAGAATTAGAGTCATTCTTGAATATAAATCACTTAAATAGTCAACGATTATTTCAACTTTTACTGAAATTAATAATTATTAGAAAAAAGTTAATATCATCAATAGTTGACACTCATGTGTCAGCTACATTTAATGGTTCAAAATGATTAGATAATGAATGTAATTTATCAAGTTAACAAAAAATTATGGTCATATAATTTAGATGAATAGCTAAATTTTTATGTTGGTGATATTTGTATATCAAGTATTTATTGTAGATACTAAACCTTCTCTAATTATAATCATCGTATAATATATTTAACTAATCATCATAGTAGGTTAACAACTGTGAACTTTTATCAAACATAAAAGAAATTAAGTTAATATAAATAATTTGTGTAAAAAGAATTAATGTATGCCAACTTCTACATTATATAAAATAATATTCAACTGCTACTTTTGCCCAGCTCGTACGGCGTTAAAAGTTAAAACCATGGGCCGTGGGTTTTGGAAAAACACTGAAACCGAACCGGGCAATCCCCACCCGAAACCCGAGCCCCATCAAGCGGGCCCCACCTTACCACTTTCCCAAAGTCAAACGCCTGGTCAGACAAATAGTCAAACCCAAAAAATGGGTAACTTGTCCGTCGCCTCCACTCCCTGCTGTACTTCCTCGCCCCCACAATCCAACAGCCTCCTCGTCGCCGGCAACCTCACCTTCTTATTTGAGGAGACGATTGGGAAGAAGAAGAAGAAGAAGAAGGGGGTAATTTGGAAGTCATGTCCTCTGGTTGTGGAGTCGTGGAGAGGAGTGATCAGCCGCTTTCACTGCCACTTCTCCGCATGAGGGTGGAGGGTAGTGATCCTACCTCTTTTAGGGACTTCCTCGCCAGAGAAAGGGCCTTTCCGGATTCTTCGGATGTCTCCAGCGAGGTCGGTGCGGAGTCCTACCCGGCTCTGTCGCTGTCTATGGCGGCTTCTCGGTTTGAGTCGGTGCCGTCGAAACCGGGGTTTCAGGTCGGTGGAAGGATTTTCGGTTTCTTGTAGGTGGGTTTGGTGTTGTTTTGGATGACTTCGTTTTCTTTTTATTTTTGTTTTGGCAGAAATGATATTTTCTTACTTGTAATAAATTGGTATTGTTGAACATATTCAAATCTTGAAAAGAATCTTGCTGGCCTGGTGATGTTGATTCCTTTTTAGTGTGAGATTTTTTGTTCATCATGTTCTTTGTGTTGCCGCTCACACTTTAATTCGTGTTCATGAAACTATTTTTTGCCTAACATCAACTATTTTGTTTAGCATGGATCACGTCAGCATGCATTCGGAGGTTTAATTTAATTTTTTTTGTCGCAATATGATTAGGTTAAGAAGTGGTTTGACCTCTAGCAATTGAAGCGTGATTGAGCAACTTTTTTTGTTCTGTTTTTCGATGTTGAATGTCATGAAATCTTTGTCTACCAGTTCTATTCGGATGCTCCAAGCCAGGAGGCTTTTTCAAGTGAAACATCTCAAGGAAGTCAACGCATCCCATATTTGCCTGAATCATTCCCCAGCTGCTGCAATTCGGAGTTGAGCCCTCTACCTCTCAGTTCATTCAGAACCACGGAAGGCTTGCCTCAACCAGTTCTTGGGCTGGCTTATGGGACCACCCAAAATTTGAAATCCCAGCGTTGTTATGGTAGGAAGAGGAGTTTGGGAGCTGACGGCTACAACTGGCGCAAATATGGTGAAAAACTGGTAAAGGGTACAGATTGTTTGAGAAGTTACTACAGGTGCACCCACTCCAATTGTTCAGTGAAGAAGAATCTTGAAAAGAATCTTGCTGGCCTGGTGGTTGAAATCCTTTACAAAGGTCATCACAACCATGATCCACCACAAAAGGTTAGGTCTGCTAAAGATGGGGTGATACCTCCAGATAGCCCAGACAATGTAGAGCTGACCCTAAATACTGTATCTACTGATGGTGATATCAGGAATGAACATGATCCAAAGCGGAGGCAAGTGGTTTCAAGCTCATAAAACTGTTCTTAAATCAACTTTGCCAGTGTCTCATTTTATTTTGTGTGATATGATGATAAAAATCTTATTCTTTCTGTTTTTTGTTTTAGGATTAAGGAGGTTCCAAAAATAACTGTTCAGACAGCAACCGACCCAGGACATCGGGATGGGTACAAGTGGAGGAAATATGGCCAGAAAACGGTCAAGGGCAATCCAAATCCCAGGTAAGAGCTTGCAGAGATAAGCATAATATAAATTCATTGATGTGTGGTTGGTGGTTCACTATTCCAGGAAGGTTAGTAAAAATTATAAGGGTTTACTATATAAATGGATATAAATAAGGATATACTGTTTCTGTTTTTGTATGTGCTTTCATCACAGGGAGATTATGCTTTGTATAGAATGACAATTTGGTTTTATCTTTTTATATTATTTTTATTTTTATTTTTCAAAATTTTAATTGCTAGTATTGTCTTGCATCAAGTTGGTACGACCTATGAAGTGCCTCACTTAAACTTTTGTTTGTGTTTTGGTCATTCTTGTAAATTTTTTTCTTCAAACGAGGATTTGTGCACATTTGTGAAGTGCCTGACTTAAACTTTTGTTTGTGTTTTGGTCATTCTTGTAAATTTTTTCTTCAAACGAGGATTTGTGCACATTTGGGCATGGATTTTGATTTTATCTACCGGTTGGCATTTTAGCTTTAATTTTAGAAGTCAATTGAGTTTGATAACTATGCAATTGTATCGTTAATGAAGGCCTCAGTTTGATTATTAGCTACTATTTTCTTTTTAAATTCAACTTTACCTTGTACTTAGGCATTAGGGAATTTATGTGTAGAATGTGAAAATATTTTAGATAGATAAGCACCTTTGATTACCAACACCATGAAACTTTCATACTAAGTACTCTTGTAGGAGAGTTTTGTGATCACTACTATTATTCATTTGTAAGTGTTACATAATTACTGTTTTTCTTTTATTAATCTTTCAATCAATTGAAGTTCTGGTGGATCTTTTAGCCCTTCAATTTGATTTTTTTAAAACTGATCTTTATTGACTTAATTTTCAGGAGCTATTATCGATGTACACACAAGGGGTGCCAAGTTCGCAAGCATGTAGAAAAATCATCGGATGATAAGAACGCACTTCTTGTTACATACGAGGGACAACATGATCATGAAAAACCTAACCAGATGAATAGCAATGTTTCATCTGGTGCTACTGCTCTTCTTCTTGCTGCTGCTGCTATGAACGGGGAGCACAATAGCAATTCTCCATCCAATAATTCTGTTGATAGGGAAGTCGGATCGTCCTTGTCATTGGGGAAAGAGAGCAAAATAATCGAAGGAAATGCATTAGAAGTTTTGGAATCGGCGGAAGCACTTTTAAGCATTGGGATGAGCAGTTTTTCAAGAAGCTTAGAACTCGAGGTCGGATCTCTTAGTTCAATAGAAATCCAACAGCCACATTTCAACCAGAATCATCATGCAAAGGCAATGCTTTCGTTGACCTGAACTGTCAAATTCATTTGTGAATTGCCCTGAGCCTACCTTGTTCCTTAATGAATTCTAACCTTTTTTCGTTAATATCAGAATGTCAATAAAAGGTAAGACAGTTTTTGTTTTGGAATCTTCTTGTACATATTTTTTTATCTTTCAAGATTAAAAAAAAGCATGATAAATAGGAGTTCCTAAATTTGTTTCCTTCATGTTCTGGATTTAGAAGTTTATCCACCAACAGGTATTTGTACCTAGCTTTGATTGGAAACTGGGTTACAGCTGATGGCTTCTTAGAGTTGATGTTTTCTACCTAGTTTCATGAGGATTTTGATTCAGAGAGTTTCATGGGACAAATCCTGAAAACATATCTACATATATGTTTCTATCTCCTAAATGTATGTGGACGCAGGTCGCTTCAAAGAGTAATTAATCATCATCATCTCAATGCCAATTAAGTTTTAACTACCTAGTCTAGGTGAACGGTGCAAATGTAAGGTGGTAATAACGAAAAATGGTCTTGTCTTTTGAGTCACTCATCTATTTTTCTTAATACACTAATTCCACCAATACTTGTACATTGGGAGTTTCAAACCCAGATAAAAGAGGAGTAAGTTGGTGTCAAGGAGGGCATCTGATCATGTAAAATTTTACAATTTTTAATTATATGGATCCTAATTTAAGATTTATCCTCGATACACTTTGGGCATCTGGTGGGAGAACAAGCACGATAAATATTTATCCCTGTAGAGAGCTTCTGAAGATTTTTTATAAAAGATAGACAAATAGAACTCCATGTTCAACCATTAAAATTTTCAAAATTAGGAACATAATAAATTCAATTGGGAAGGAAAATTATTTTCTACTGTAGCAAAATTGAAACTCTGTACCTTTGTGTGCCAGGGAGATGAATTTGATGAATTTAAACTGCTGGTTTAGCCCGAGTTGCATGGTCTTCTTTGGCCTCTAATTTCATCATGAAAACATAGCCAATCACGCACACAAGTATGTATTGCCAAGGTATCCATCAAAAGTGAGAGCTGTTACTGATTGGCCACAACTCAAGTTAGTCACAGATATCCGAAGTTTCCTTGGACTAGCAGGTTACTATCGGAAGTTCATTAAAGATTTCTCCTTGGTGGCATCGCCAATCACTAAGCTTACACGCAAGAGAGTCAAGTTCGAATGGAGTAACAAGTGTGAGGAGAGTTTCCAATCTTTGAAGAAGAGTTTAACTACTGCACCAGTTTTGACTATACCAAATGGCAATGAAGGATTCGTGGTCTTCAGTGATGCATCTCTAGTGGGGTTAGGATGTGTCCTTATGCAAGATGATAAGGTGGTGGCTTACGCCTCTCGCCAATTGAAGATTCACAAGCAAAATTATGTAACCCATGACTTGGAACTGGCAGCAGTTGTGTTTGCTCTGAAAATTTGGAGACACTATTTGTACGGAGCTCAGTTCGAGGTTTTCACCGACCACCAAAGTTTGAAGTATATCTTCACTCAGAATGACCTTAACCTTCGACAGAGGCGGTGGATAGAATACTTGAAGGACTATGATTTCCAAATTTTATACCATCCAGGAAAATCGAACGTTGTAGCCGACGCGTTGAGTCGGAAGGGCAAGGTGGACAAGGGTCAACAGCTAGCTAGACTTTGGGCTATGTTAGCTGAAGTGGTAGCTATTAACCCGGTGGAACGAATGACAGGACTACTGGCGAACCTGGTTATCTCCAATGAATTGGTGGACCGAGTTAAGCTAACACAAATGGAAGATGAGAAGCTGAATAAAATGTTGGACAAAACTCCCGACATTGTAGCAGATTCTAACAGTGTAATCAGATTTAGAGGGAGGTTGTGTGTACCCAACAATGATGCATTAAAGCGAGATATCCTGGTGGAAGCTCATCGTTCAAGGTTCTCAATATACCCTGGTGTTACAAAGATGTACCAGGACTTTAAACAAACCTACTGGTGGATTGGGATGAAGAGGGATGTGGTGGATTTTGTTTCCAAGTGTCAGACGTGCCAATTGATCAAAGTCCAACATCAACTACCCGGTGGATTATTACAATCTTTAGAGATACCTACCTGGAAATGAGAGCGTGTCACATATGATTTTATTACTAACTCCCAAGGACTCTGAAGAGACATGACTCTATATGGGTGGTTGTGGACCGTTTGACTAAGAAAGCTCACTTTATCCTCACAAAATCAACAAGGACGGCGGAATACTTAGCAGAACTGTACATAAATAACATTGTCAGGCTGCATGGAATTCCAAAGGAGATAGTCTCTGACAGAGATCCCTTATTCATGTCACATTTTTGGGAAGTTTTCCAAAACGCTATGGGGACCCAAATCAAGTTAAGTACAGCATATCACCCCCAGACTGATGGTCAGAGTGAGAGGACCAATCAAACCTTGGAGGATTTTTTGAGAGCTTGCATCCCCGACTGGGGAGGAGATTGGGAGAAACACTTAGCCTTGGCTGAATTCACCTATAATAACTCTTACCAAGCCAGTATAGGAATGACACCGTTTGAAGCTTTATACGGTAGGCCTTGTCGATCTCCATCATGCTGGTTGGAGTCTACAGAGGTGGTTATGATCGGGCCAGTGATGGTGAGAGAAGTTGCTGAAAAAGTGCAACTCATCTAGCAAAGGCTTAAGGCAGCTCAGGATCGGCAGAAAAGTTATGCTGACACTCGAAGGAAGGACTTAGAATTCCAAGTTGGGGAGTTCGTCTACCTTAAGACCTTACCTAAACAGGGAGTAATCAGATTTAGAACATCAGGGAAGTTGAAGCCAAGATTCATAGGACCATTTCCCATTCTGGATCGAATCGGAAGTTGTGCATATAGATTAGCATTACCACCAAGCTTTGATGGTGTACACAATGTCTTTCATGTGTCAATGCTACAGAAATATGTACGAGATGAGAATCACATTATCACAAATTTTGTAGATTTAGAGCTACAATCGGGTTTAACCTACGAGGAAAAACCAATTCACATCTTAGCGAAGGAAACAAAGACACTCTGTAACAAGGAGATCCCTTTGGTAAAGGTATTATGGAGAAATCAGGGATCAGAAGATGCTACATAGGAGACTGAACAAGAAATGGCCAGAAAATATCCTAGCCTGTTTGTAGCATAAAATCCGTGTAATTGTTGTAATATGAACTTATACCGATAATGTACTTAATCATTAATATCCTATTAATGCTATGATATTTCAGGGACGAAATAATTCTAAGTTGGGGAGATTGTAAATACCCGAAATATATATATATATTATATAATAATAATAATAATAATAATAATAATAATAATAATAATAATAACAACGTTCAACGCGGTATGATCGAACGTGGGAAAATTTTAATTTTTTTTTCATTTAAATGGAAAAAAATCGTTAGCTGGTTAAGTATGAATTACTCGATTAATTGAAAAGTCATTTTTAACCGGATAATTCTAGTTGAATCGGTCGAGTCGACTACACTATTTATCCATTTAACCATTTAAGTTAACCATACCATGTACCCATTTAACAGGTTAAGTGAAATGGTTAATTGAACCATGTCGATTACCCAATTACCCGGTTCAAGGAATTACGGTGAAGGGGTGCTTCTACATACCCTAGCCATCATTTTATTTCATTATAAAAGGAGAAGGGGAGGCGTCATCTGCATTTTTCCTCCTCAGACAGACGCCGGATTTCCTCCTTCGCTCGGGTAATTCTTCTTCCTTTCCTCTTCTTAGTTGCATAAATACGCATGCTCAAATGGATAATATGCATGTTTAGATAATAAGCATGATAAAACATAAAATTAATATGAAATCAACGAAGAGAAGGGGAACACTAGGAGGTCATCCTGATGTTTTGCAGCAGCAACAACGCAATACTCCATCCTTGTGAGTTGGGTTGACGTGCTGGAAGTAGGGAGTGCTCCCGGCGGTGCTGCTGGCCGGACGGAATCGCCTTGGGTGGCCGAGTCAGACCATCGAGGGGGATGCAAATCAGGAACATGAAGGGAAACCAGGTCGGTGTTGCCATGGGTGGTGTTGCTTGCCAGACGTGGATCGGCCATGGAAAATGCAGACTGGTCGTCACCTAGGGTGGTACTGGTCGTCACCTTGATGGGGCAGGACATGGTCACCATGGCTGCTAGTCGGCCACCATGAATGGTGAAATTAAGGTCCCCATGTAGGGTGTAGTCCGAGTTCCATGAGATAGCAGCAGATAAAGATTGGATCTTTAGGGTTTTCCAATCGGATCAATGGGGTAGATAGGAGATGGGGTCTGAATTTGGGTGGAAGGAAAAGAAGACATGCTGGTTTTGGGTGCGAAGAAGAAGAAGGTATGGGAAAGAGAAGGACGTCGGGGAAGAAGAATGGCAGTTTTGTAAATATGGGATGACTCGATACGGTCGTGTTAAAAATAAATTACAAATAACTGTACTAGTGACATCCTTAAATTAGGATAATACAAATCAGTTAAAGATTATACTAATACTAGTACTTAAGTATAGAGTATGCTTAATAATTAAATTATTAACTGGTAAATAAAGGTTTTATTTGGGATATTTCATTTGAAATGTGAAAGAAAAGGACTTAATTGATTATATCACATTGATAATAAATTATCATTGGACTTACTGGAAATTAAATAATTAATGAAGTCCAGCATGATATATTTAATATCTTCAAAATGGATAGTTATACTAGTCATGTAGTTGCATGTAGGTTCATGCAAATAAAATTATACTAATGTATAATTTTATGCCCTCATTCAGATTAGGGTTAGCAGATTACAGTCAGACGAAATCTCAAATCAAGTACGTATAATAGGTAGAACATCGTACTTTCCTTGTTGGTAGCCTACGTCGGCCTGAGCCCAGATTCGACCACCATGCACCGAGTGCAACCGGGGTCAAAGAATTGACTCAGTCCGACACGGGGTCGTATTATGTGCGTAAATTGTGTAATGCATCGACATTGTTTTGGAGTAGTGATAGCCGCCCCATAAAAAGGCTACGGCCGGGGTGAGCGAGGCACTGCGATTCCTCCATCACACTGGAGTGCAATGATAGCCTCCCCATAAAAAGGCTATGGCCGGGGTGTGTGAGGCACTGGCACTAGAATTGGTAGTGAGAGCTTCCCCACAAACGGGGCGTAGCAATCACCTGAGTGCAGTGATAGCCTCCCCATAAAAAGGCTACGGCCGGGGTGTGTGAGGCACTGACACTAGAATTAGTAGTGAGTGCTTCCCCACAAACGGGGCCTAGCAATCACTTGAGTGCAGTGATAGCCTCCCCACAAAAAGGCTACGGCTGGGGTGTGCAAAGTACTGGCACTGGAGTGCAGTGATACCTCCCCCTAAAAAAGACTACAGCCGAGGTGTGTGAGGCACTAGCACTAGAGTTGGCAGTGAGAGCTTCCCCACAAACGGGGCGTAGCAATCACCTGAGTGGACTTTTGTGGGGAGGCTACCACTACCATCTTCAGTGCCAGTGCCTCGCACACCCCGGTCATAGCCTTTTTGTGGGGAAGCTATCACTGCACTTAGGTGATTGCTACGCCCCGTTTGTGGGGAAGCTCTCACTACCAATTCTAATGTCAGTGCCTCACACACCCTGGCTGTAGTGGAGGCTATCACTACACTCCAGTGCCAGTGCCTTGCACTCCTTGGCCGAAGCCTTTTTGTGGGGAGGCTGTAATGACCCGGCCATTTGTCACAACATTGTGGGCCTAGTTGGCCAGGTGTTACTCACAATTAAGCAAATATGTCTAACATTTTTATTTAACAAAAACATATATAAAGATCCCACAGTCTTAGACCGTTTCCCAGTAGCCACACTTATTTCTCAAATAAATAATAAAAGGAGTCCTCATATTTATTTTGCTCCATGCCCTGGTTGTCAATCACCTACTTTCGTATCTGCACACCTGCGGAGGCAATTCCGCGTTAGTGATTACAACACTAAGTAGTATAATAGATAAAACAAATCAAGTACATTCCACTATTTCCTTATGTTTATTTTAATATGCGGTGGAGTGATTCCGCTATACTCCAAAACAATGCGGAGGAGGTATCCGCTGTGATCCGCACACCCCGGCCGTAGCCCTTTTGTGGGGAGGCTACCACTACCGTCTCCAGTGCCAGTGCCTCGCACACCCCGGCCGTAGCCTTTTTGTGGGGAAGCTATCACTGCACTCAGGTGATTGCTACGCTCCGTTTGTGGGGAAGCTCTCACTACCAATTCTAGTGCCAGTGCCTCGCACACCCCGGCCGTAGCCTTTTTATGGGGAGGCTATCACTGCACTCAGGTAAATGCTACGCCCCGTTTGTGGGGAAGCTCTCACTGCCAACTCTAGTGCCAGTGCCTCACACACCCCGGCCGTAGACTTTTTATGGGGAGGCTATCACTGCACTCAGGTGATTGCTACGCCCCGTTTGTGGGGAAGCTCTCACTACCAATTCTAGTGCCAGTGCCTCACACACCCCGGCCGTAGCCTTTTTATGGGGAGGCTATCACTGCACTCCAGTGCGATGGAGGAATCGTTGTGCCTCGCTCACCCCGGCCGTAGCCTTTTTATGGGGCGGCTATCACTACTCCAAAACAATGTCGATGCATTACACAATTTACGCACATAATACGACCCTGTGTCGGACTGAGTCAATTCTTTGACCCTGGTTGCACTCGGTGCATGGTGGTCGAATCTGGGCTCAGGCCGACCTAGGCTATCAACAAGGAAAGTACGATGTTCTACCTATTATACGTACCTGACTTGTGATTTCGTCTGACTGTGACCCGTGAACCCTAATCTGAATGAGGGCATAAAATTATACATTAGTATAATTTTATTTTGCATGAACCTACATGCAACTTACATGACTAATATACTATCAATTTTAAATGATGTAATTAGTTCATGTTAGTCTTCATTTCTTATTAAATTTTCAGCAATTCTAATGATAATTAATTATTAATTATCCCTATCCAAATCCCCATTATCTAATTGATAATTTAATTATTAACATGTCCATTTACAAAACAACTAAGCAATCGACAAGAACCCCATGCATAAGACGCTGGAGATCTAGCAACTTGGCAGGGTGTCTTCAACAAACCTTGCATGCAAGAATCCTAATGGAAACAAATAAGATGAGGGATGAAATACTCACACAGTAATGGGGAGGTCGCCTGGGACGGAGATGAGGGATGAAATACTCCCTCCTCCTGCATATATATACACTTCAACCATTCCCTCCATTAAATTCTCATACCCCATCATCCATTGGTATTTCCTAGGTTCAACGAGCCCCTTCATTAAATTCTCACACCCCATCATCCATTGGTATTTCCTAGGTTCAACGACCCCTTCATTAAATTCTCACACCCCATCATCCATTCATGAATAGGTATTTTCTAGGTGACCTTAAGTCGAACCATGACCGGTCGACTTGATAACCAACCATATCGGTTCATCTATATTTATTTCATAATATTTAGGTTCGAGTCTTGTAATAATTTTCATGGTTTTTACAATCTCCCCAACTTAGAAATATTTCGTCCCCGAAATATTATAACAGCAAGATGATAAGCATGATTAATTATATCTTCGGGATCTCAGGCTGCTCCTGTTGTTGCTTCAGGGGCTGACGACACTCATTTTGCAGGTGTCCCATCTTTCCGCAATTGTAGCACCGACGGGGCTCACTGCATAACCCTGAATGCATCTTGTTGCAATTTTTACATAGTCGATACGGAATCTCCTGAAACTTCCTTTTGCGGTTCCCATCGACATTCCGTTGATAATTCTGCTGCTGGTGTTCTGCAGACCTGTTTTTGCTACTACCTTGGTTGGCATTCTTATGTTGCATAGTAGCCTTCCCTTGTTTCTGTGCATGGACATAGTCGTACACCAACTCATGAGTAGTGGCTGCCTCAATCACTTCGGTTATAGTGCCTCTTGGCGCCGTAGCAACCCTACTCCTCAATTCGGGCTTCAACCCCCAGAAAAATTTGTCTGCTCTGGCCCGGGCAGTTGCCAGACTCCCAGCTGCAAATCTCTCCAATTGCAAGAAATTTTTTGCATACTCTCGGACTGAATCATCCCTCTGAGTTAGAGTGGCAAATTCCAGTGCTTTCTTCTGGACAACAGACTCAGGAAAATATTGTCCATTGAAAGCTGTTACAAATTCTGCCCAAGGAATGGACGAAATCTCCCGTTGATGGAACGCAGTCTTCTCCATGGATTTCCACCAATAGGATGCTTCCTCCTGAAGCATGCATGTCGCCAACCTCACCTGATGGCGATGAGGCACAGAGAGAGCTCTAAATGCTTTCTCAGTAATGTCCAACCAGCTCTCCGCCTTCATTGGATCAGTCCCTCCAATGAATACCTCAGCTCCGTTCTTCCAGAATTTCTCTACAGTGTATCGATCACTGTCATCCCCATCTGGCAGTACCACTTGTTGGACTACCGGTGGCACTGGGTTTGGAAGTTCCCCTCGCTCGCCCGGGTCAGCTATCCCTACCTGCTCTTGGGCGCTCCCCTGGTCCCCATTTGGGACACTACTAGGACCCGCAGCCGAATTTGGAGCTCCATTCCCTGTTACCAATCCCGGTAATCGCTGCGCTATGTTCTGAATCACAGAACTGGTATTATCTGAAGCCTGCGCAAGTCCCTGTATGGCCGTCAAAATTTGGCCTAACACACTCTCCACGTTCGTGTCCGACTGCGCAGCTTGGCTCGACTTCCTTCGGGTGCCTGCCATCTAAAATTTATTCCGTTATGGTTGATTAAAAATTTTTTTCCAATGATTACTTAGGTTTGTTAGTGAGTCCACTAATTCCCTAATGACATACCCCATTGGAGAAAGATAAATATTGGACTCTTCAACAAGGTACTTGAGTCATAAGATGTGAGCTTTTGGGAAACCAGGCTCTGATACCACCTGTAACGACCCGGCCATTTGTCACAACATTGTGGGCCTAGTTGGCCAGGTGTTACTCACAATTAAGCAAATATGTCTAACATTTTTATTTAACAAAAACATATATAAAGATCCCACAGTCTTAGACCGTTTCCCAGTAGCCACACTTATTTCTCAAATAAATAATAAAAGGAGTCCTCATATTTATTTTGCTCCATGCCCTGGTTGTCAATCACCTACTTTCGTATCTGCACACCTGCGGAGGCAATTCCGCGTTAGTGATTACAACACTAAGTAGTATAATAGATAAAACAAATCAAGTACATTCCACTATTTCCTTATGTTTATTTTAATATGCGGTGGAGCGATTCCGCTATACTCCAAAACAATGCGGAGGAGGTATCCGCTGTGATCCGCACACCCCGGCCGTAGCCCTTTTGTGGGGAGGCTACCACTACCGTCTCCAGTGCCAGTGCCTCGCACACCCCGGCCGTAGCCTTTTTGTGGGGAAGCTATCACTGCACTCAGGTGATTGCTACGCCCCGTTTGTGGGGAAGCTCTCACTACCAATTCTAGTGCCAGTGCCTTGCACACCCCGAGCCGTAGCCTTTTTATGGGGAGGCTATCACTGCACTCAGGTGAATGCTACGCCCCGTTTGTGGGGAAGCTCTCACTGCCAACTCTAGTGCCAGTGCCTCACACACCCCGGCCGTAGCCTTTTTATGGGGAGGCTATCACTGCACTCCAGTGCGATGGAGGAATCGTTGTGCCTCGCTCACCCCGGTCGTAGCCTTTTTATGGGGCGGCTATCACTACTCCAAAACAATGTCGATGCATTACACAATTTACGCACATAATACAACCCCGTGTCGGACTGAGTCAATTCTTTGACCCCGGTTGCACTCGGTGCATGGTGGTCGAATCTGGGCTCAGGCCGACCTAGGCTATCAACAAGGAAAGTACGATGTTCTACCTATTATACGTACCTGACTTGTGATTTCGTCTGACTGTGACCCGTGAACCCTAATCTGAATGAGGGCATAAAATTATACATTAGTATAATTTTATTTTGCATGAACCTACATGCAACTTACATGACTAATATACTATCAATTTTAAATGATGTAATTAGTTCATGTTAGTCTTCATTTCTTATTAAATTTTCAGCAATTCTAATGATAATTAATTATTAATTATCACTATCCAAATCCCCATTATCTAATTGATAATTTAATTATTAACATGTCCATTTACAAAACAACTAAGCAATCGACAAGAACCCCATGCATAAGACGCTGGAGATCTAGCAACTTGGCAGGGCGTCTTCAACAAACCTTGCATGCAAGAATCCTAATGGAAACAAATAAGATGAGGGATGAAATACTCACACAGTAATGGGGAGGTCGCCTGGGACGGAGATGAGGGATGAAATACTCCCTCGTCCTGCATGTATATACACTTCAACCATTCCCTCCATTAAATTCTCATACCCAATCATCCATTGGTATTTCCTAGGTTCAACGAGCCCCTTTATTAAATTCTCACACCCCATCATCCATTGATATTTCCTAGGTTCAACGACCCCTTCATTAAATTCTCACACCCCATCATCCATTCATGAATAGGTATTTTCTAGGTGACCTTAAGTCGAACCATGACTGGTCGACTTGATAACCAACCATATCGGTTCATCTATATTTATTTCATAATATTTAGGTTCGAGTCTTGTAATGATTTTCATGGTTTTTACAGAGGCTATCACTGCACTCAGGTGATTGCTACGCCCCTTTTGTGGGGAAGCTCTCACTGCCAACTCTAGTGCCAGTGCCTCACACACCCCGGCCGTAACCTTTTTTATGGGGACGTTATCACTGCACTCCAGTGCCAGTGCCTTGCACACCCCGGCCGTAGCCTTTTTATGGGGAGGCTATCACTGCACTCAGGTGATTGCTACGCCCCGTTTGTGGGGAAGCTCTCACTACCAATTCTAGTGCCAGTGCCTCAGACACCCCGGCCGTAGCCTTTTTTATGGGGAGGTTATCACTGCACTCCAGTGCTAGTGCCTTGCACACCCCGGCCGTAGCCTTTTTATGGGGAGGCTATCACTGCACTCAGGTGATTGCTACGCCCCGTTTGTGGGGAAGCTCTCACTACCAATTCTAGTGTCAGTGCCTCACACACCCCGGCCGTAGCCTTTTTATGGGGAGGCTATCCCTGCACTCCAGTGCCAGTGCCTTGCACACCCTGGCCGTAGCCTTTTTATGGGGAGGCTATCACTGCACTCCAGTGCGATGGAGGAATCGTTGTGCCTTGCTCACCCCGGTCGTAGCCTTTTTATGGGGCGGCTATCACTACTCCAAAACAATGTCGATGCATTACACAATTTACGCACATAATACGACCCCGTGTCGGACTGAGTCAATTCTTTGACCCCGGTTGCACTCGGTGCATGGTGGTCGAATCTGGGCTCAAGCTGACCAAGGCTACCAACAAGGAAAGTACGATGTTCTACCTATTATACGTACCTGACTTGTGATTTCGTCTGACTGTGAAATCCGCTAACCCTAATCTGAATGAGGGCATAAAATTATACATTAGTATAATTTTATTTGCATGAACCTACATGCAACTACATGACTAATATACTATCAATTTTTAAATGATGTAATTAGTTCATGTTAGTCTTCATTACTTATTAAATTTTCAGCAATTCTGATGATAATTAATTATTAATTATCCCCATCCAAATCCCCATTAACTAGTTGATAATTTAATTATTAACATGTCCCATACTTAATTCTTTTGTATTTACCTTATATTCTTACTCGACTGCATCGAGTTCTCCCATATTTACCTAATTGCCATTCTACTTTAACAATTCATTTAACGACCCTAAAGCTCCCAGCTTTATTGTAGTCAACCAGCGAAAGCTGGTATTTTCACCATGCATGGCGACCAACTAGTAACGTGGCGGCCTCCATTCACTGCTATGGCGTCTCCAACTTGGCCACCACATGGCAACCCTCAACCAGTCCTTGGCGACCCCATTCCGGCCACCCAATCAGTAACCCCGACCTGACCATGGTGACTCCATGTCGGTCACATAATCAGCCCATGACCCATGGCGACTACCCTAGTCGGCCACATAAACAGCACCCAACCAGACCCATGGCGGCTCCCCTTGCACCACCAAGATGACGACCCTCTAGCACCACCATGACGATGACCCTCTAGCACCACCACGGCGGTGCCCCCGACCAGCATGGCTGCACCACCACACCGACACTGACCTGTTCTCCCCTCGGATTTCAGACCTGCGTGCCTCCTCGACGGTCTGTTTTGGCCCTCCAAGGTGACTCCATCCGGCCAGCATCACCATCGGGAGCAATTCCCACCTCCAGCACGTCAACCCCGCACCATGGAAGGAAACATGGCGTGGTTGCTGCTGGAAAACAGCAGGACGTCCTCCTGGTTTTCTTCTTCCCTTGTTGATTTCTCATTTAATTCTTATGTTTATCATGTTTATGATTTATGCAACATGTGTATGCATGCAACAAAAGAAAAAGAAAGGAAAGAAAATTACCTGAGCGAAGGAGGAAATCCGGCGTCTGTCTGAGGAGGAAAAATGCAGATGACGCCCTCCCCTTCTCCTTTTATAATGAAATAAAATGACGGCTAGGGTACGTGGAAGCACCCCTTCACCGTAATTCCTTTAACCGGGTAATTGGGTAATCGACATGGTTCAATTAACCATTTCACTTAACCTGTTAAATGGGTACATGGTATGGTTAACTTAAATGGTTAAATGGATAAATAGTGTAGTCGACTCGACCGATTCAACTAGAATTATCCAGTTAAAAATTACTTTTCAATTAACCGGGTAATTCATACTTAACCAGCTAACGATTTTTTTCCATTTAAATGAAAAAAATTAAAATTTTCCCACGTTCGATCCCACCGCGTCGAACGATTATTATTATTATTATATATTATTATTATTTTCTGGGTCTTTACAATCTCCCCAACTTAGAATTATTTCGTCCCCGAAATATCATAGCATTAATAGGATATTCATGATTAAGTACATCTCCAGTATAAGTTCATGTTACAACAATTACACGGATTTTATGCTACAAACAGGCTAGGATATTTTCTGGCCATTTCCTGTTCAGTCTCCCATGTAGCTTCTTCTGATCCCTGATTTCTCCATAATACCTTTACCAAAGGGATCTCCTTGTTACGAAGTGTCTTTGTTTCCCTCGCTAAGATGCGAATCGGTTTTTCCTCGTAGGTTAAATCCGATTGTAGCTCTAAATCTACAAAATTTGTGATAATGTGATTCTCATCTCGTACATATTTCTTTAGCATTGACACATGAAAGACATTGTGTACACCATCAACGCTTGGTGGTAATGCTAATCTATATGCACAACTTCCGATTCGATCCAGAATTGGAAATGGTCCTATGAATCTTGGCTTCAACTTCCCTGATGTTCTAAATCTGATCACTCCCTTTTTAGGTGAGGTCTTAAGGTAGACGAACTCCCCAACTTAGAATTCTAAGTCCTTCCTTCGAGTGTCATTAGAGTTCCCACATATTGTGGATCCTTAATGTACCCAAAGGGGAATTCTTTAACCCAGGGGATGCTTTTCCCAAACGTAACACCATAGTAGGTGCCTGCCTCACCAAGCCATTGGTAAACCCTGCAAAAGTATTTGAACAACATAAAAAATTTGGCGGGTGTGCCCGACTAGGGCTAGAGGATATATCAAAGATGCATGCAATACAACTCTAACAAGACAAGCAACCCAAAGCAAACTAAACACCCAGAACAACAACAAAGCCACGACTTAGTAATTGGGGCAGACTGAATAAAATTCAACGGTAGATGTGCCCAATGCCCTAAGTCCACAATAGCACATCGAACCGGCCAAACACTAACCAAGCCGAACCAAAACCCAAATTGGCCAAAAAAAATAGAACCGAGGGGTCGGGTTTTACAACTTATGTTGGATGAATTAATTGAAATGTGGGATGAATTTTATCTTGTTTGGGGTGGGTATGTGACATTTTAATATATGTTGATTATGGAATATGACTTTTGAGCCTTTAAGTTGTGTTTAATGCGTGGTAATCAGTTTTTGTGTTGGCTTTTGGGGGTTTATGCTTCTATATATAGGAGACGTTTGCAAATTTTACTTATAGCAATACAAAAAATAATTATTGAATCTGGCAACTATATCACGTAAGGTAAAAAATCTGGTATGATCATTGGTCTGGTTTTTAAAATTGCCGTCCTTTCCTTTGACCCCCTACATATGCATCTTTGGCAATCATCAACTCTCTGGCTGACAGTTGCCAATAGTTGCCCAGCGGCAACCAACTGTGTGACTTGTAGCTTGTCAATTCTCTTCGACCCCCTAAATATGTAACCCTTTTGGGTTGCTACTAGTAGCTTGCTGATGTGTTGAACATCGCCGATTGATGTTATCGATGCAAGTTGGTTGTCCAAATATTATTTCTAAAATGATCAATAAAAAATTATATTTTATATTACTTAATGGATTATTAATCATCAACAATAGTTTTATCTTTTTCTCCCACTTCTGCCTTTGCAAATGAAGTTAGTAGCTAGGGATAGCATGAATTGGTGACAGCCAAATTTTGCCACAACTAATTAGTTGCTTGAGGTGCCAAATCTAGCAACTTTTGTAAAATCCCCACTTTTTGCCCAAATAGTTTTAGTTTTGGTTTGGTCGTGACTCAGATTGAGTTGTCTGTCCAACCCTTTTGCCATATGAGTTGCCCTAGCCTTAGCTCTTTCAGCTTTGTTAACCTCGTCGGATGCTATGTACGTGACCTTTTTATGTTTGGTTTGGTTGAGTCAAGTCTAGTTAGACTTTATAACCGAATCTTGTTTGTCTAGTCACTTTTCGTGAGTTGTGGCTGTATTTGTTTTGCATATTTCAGGTGGAAAACAAAAAATGATGCAAATAATAACTGGGCACAAAAGGCATCATGCAAGTGCCCTCACACTAAGATAAAGTTTGAAGTTGATGCTCATGTTCAGACCACGGGCACCAAAATGCTGTCAAAGTGCCTTTACACCCGTGATTTGCCTTATTTTGGGAATTTTTTCACGTTAAATTTATTTATTTATTTTATAAACCACCAAATCATTTCCCTCTTTTACTTTTCAAACCCCAAATGCCAACACACCTCTTTAGGTGTGGCACCTATGCCTATGATATCACCTAGTCAATACCTCTTTTTTTTATATAACCCCACCCTCATCTTTACCTTTTCACTCCAACCCAACCACTCCACTCACCCCCAACATCTTCCTGGCCATTTCAGCCTTCTTTGCACTTCCTCGCAACCTTGTGGATCATTCCTAAGTGTTTTTCTTAAAGGGTTGAAGAACTTGGAATGGGAAAACTCCAATTGACCTTCCCTTGGCTCATTTCTAGTATGTTTCTTTCCATTTTTAGTTTTGGTTCAGAAGTTCTCTTGCTATTTGATTATTGATGTGGTCTTTTGTATTTTTATGGTATTTTTCACACACACACACACACACACTATATATATATATGTCCGTTCAAAATTAACGAGAGGTGGTATCAAGTCATTTTCTTTACTAGATTAATAGTTATGATTTTATATCATCAGTGTATTAGGATTTGCACGGGTTTGGCATAAAATCCATAATTCTTGTTTTAGATATCTAATTTGTATGATATTGGTATGTTAGTTTTCAAACCACATAGATCTATAATTTATATGTTGAGCATATTAACTAATTTGACATGGACGATCATGAAATGGTCCAAAATCAGATGAAAGGTGGCAGCTTTCAAGGTTCCAGTGACACAATGTACTTGATTGTGGTTTTTAGACAATCATCTGCTGTGGTTTTCATTTCATAATGTACTTGATACTCATCTATTATTCTTGATTTTAGAATCATCTCATAAAATTTCTACACTAAAATGACCTTAATTAAGGTCTGAACAAAATTATTAAACTATAGTGTGTACTTGTTCTATTTTTGTTGTGTTTGTCTATATTTTGTGTTAAGCTAGGTGTCATGTTAACTATAAGACAACATAAAAATCCATAAAAATTTTCTAATAACTCACTAACTATATACATAAAAATGTGTAAATTTTGGTGTTAAAAAAAATTCATTCTAATGGATAATGGGCTCGTAATTTTGGAGTACACAGGAACTGGATTTATAATCTTATTTCTATGAAGTCAATTAGAAAATTCGTTAAAAATAGATCAAGCTGTATAAAACTTATAAAATAGATTAATATAAGTAATAGACACCCTAATATTGTCTCTATAAATTTTTAGAGTGTTTGAGTAAGTAGGTAATTAGGTAGAAATTTCTAGTTCTACCGGGTTAGATTAATTACAATATTGGATAAATCTGCAATCCAGATTAGAAAATTCACCTGGGTCCGATTACAAGGAAATTAGACATAAAATCTTAATGGGATAAACTTCCAAGTGTTAGTTAACTATCCAATTGACCCAAGCCCAATTGAACTTCTCAGGCCCGGGGACTAAAATTTTGAAATTTGCTATGCAGTAATGGAGTATTGTTCACAGTACATTAATTCAACCTTAATTAACCTCAATCAACATGATAATCCACAATTATCTTTTTGATATTTATGATAAACCCTTAGGGTGTCTAAAACTAAGGGT
This sequence comes from Piper betle, assembly GCA_033002965.1. NCBI lineage: Eukaryota > Viridiplantae > Streptophyta > Magnoliopsida > Piperales > Piperaceae > Piper > Piper betle. The sequence continues at coordinate 132,065 of JAURVB010008195.1, read as the reverse complement.
TCAAATTTTAGCTTAATTGGATACCATCTAGTCTATCCTAAAAATTGTTCGGTTAAGTCTGATGATAAAATCCTAAGTATGAAATCATTCAATAAGTAGGATTGTAAACCCGAACCTTGAATTAAACTACCAATGAGGTTTAACCTATCACTATGCAAAATAACCAAGTTAATTAAGTTTTGCTTGTTGCGCATATGGGAGGCTTTGCCTCATCTTGTGTGCTGGTGTGATCTGATTATGATTTGGATTCCATCTCTTGTTAGGTTACGAGGGTTGAGCTCATTGATTTATGATGCATGGCTCCACTCATCTAGGTTTGTAGGACTCTCTTGCTCCACCCTTATGTTTGGCTCTTGAGTGTCGCGATTAATCGCGTTTTAAATGATAGGACGGTCTCAACGGCATTTTTATTTGATCCCTTTGATATTAGGCTATTTAGTCACATTTTATCGTAAGTTTAATAAAACTACAAGGATGAGATACCTTGTTGGTTTTTAAACTAAAACTCTAAAAATATATGATACAAGCTTCTTCCCTAAGCCTATTATATACGCATGCACATTTTTATAAATTTCACGAATAAGAGAGTGAGTGGTATGTAGATATGCAGGATTGCACTAGTACCTCTTCTACGCTTAAGTGGTGCAATATATGTAAGGTACTGGGAATGCAGTGCATTTTACGAAATTGTAGCACATTGGTTCCAAGTCACATAGGTACTATGACGGCTGATATATAGAAAATGTGAGGGTGTAAGTGATATTTGAATGTTTATATGTATGTAAGATGTTACTTTGTAGGCAATTATGGTATGTTATATGGCCGCATCGGCCTTCACTTAAGACCTTGTATGATTTTGAAAATTTCTACAACTTTTCGTGGTGTTAAGATACCCATTTGCCAATAATGTTATATTCCTAGACTCTATAGGACCAGTAATCAATTCCTTGATTACTGAAGTTTTTTTCTAATATGTGTAGGTGATTAGTCTTTTGACTGGTATAGGCAGACAGATCAAAAGGCTGATGGGGTATTTCGTGTTGTATTTGTGTTAATTACCGAATTGTTGAGATGTAGTATGTTATGGAATAAGCCATGAAACTCTATGAACTTGTATGATTTGGGATAAGTGAATTGATTATTGTCGTGCATGAGTGTTTTATACATCATTACATTATTATTCTGGAATAGACACACTTTGGGGCACTCTAACCATCATCTGCAGGGTATAAGCCTCATAGTCCTGGAACACGATGAGGAGCTTGCCAAGTACGCAAAACATATTTGTTGTAGCAGTATGTCTGTGATAAAGAAACATGGGTAGGAGGAGCATATAGTTGATACCGCTTGAAGACCTATGTGAACTCTGGGTGTTAAGGTTTGATGCCCTGACATCTGATAGTGTTGTGTTTAATTATTTTATAATTTTCTCGCATATGTCGGATATGTAGAACAAGTAACCACAACTATTGTTTAAATTTTTCGCATTCATCTGCGTGTAATAAATTAAGAAATGTAACAAATCAATTGAACTAAGTAATAAAAGAAGGTTCATGTTACAATATGCAACCTCAAAACTATAGTGGTGGTGCGCCTCTTCTGTAGTGAAGAGTGATCATCAACATTTTTAAAGCCACCACTCATTGTTGCAGGGGAGGTTTTGCCTCTGTTGCAGCTAGGGGTGATCATATAGGATCCTTAAGTTTAAGAGTCTCTCTATGCTAGTATAAATCAAAATGCATATGTGAAGAAACCGTGTAAGGTGGCCTGTTTTAAGCCTCATCAACGGTTGAAATCCATTTCCAGTAGAGTTTGTACGAGAGTAGTCCAATGAATAATTTTCCAATTTATAACATCATACTTTGGTCTACTCTCAAGCCAAAAAATAGGTGTTACAACTTTAAACCAATCCTCACTTGCTACAAATCTGGTAGTCTCCAACCAAGAGAGGATGTGGTGACCAGATCTTGCCATACCATGTGATCTCCATTGGGTTTTCTTCCACATACCCTGGATGTGATATGAAAATTTATGTAGCCTTGATGTGGTGGAACTATATTTTTTTAGTCCCAATCAAAATTCAATGACCCTTTTATATATAAAAAAAGGAGAATTCATAATGTACAAGGATTTGGACATTGTAAGAGGAAATTTTGATGAATGGGTGAATAATAACTATTCATAATCTAAGGGTGCTTATATGATATTTGAAGTTTAATAATATTTTTTATTTTCTTGTAACAATAACTAAAGTATCCATGAGTTGGGTTTGAGTGGATTTTTTTTCTTAAAAAAATGGCATTGCTAGTGGGGGGTGGGTGACATTGGAATGGGTCCGCTGATTTTGCTCGTCATCATCCTAATTTGGCCAAGAGTGGCGAGAATTCGGCTGCTATTGTGCTAACCATAAAACTTAAAATAGCTTCTCTACCATTAGGATTTTCTCTTATATTTTCTTTTTCATTCTTTTATGTTATTATCTTGTTCATGTTTTATTACCGTTCTAATTGTAATTTATGTAAATTAGATAGCTCTTCCATTGACAAATTACTTTGATAATCATAGAAATACTTGTAACGAGTCTTAATTTGAAAAATCTTTGTTACCATTTGATTTTCTCTTTTATATTCTAATCCCTTGCCTTATGTTTTTCTCTTTTATGTTTTCTTAAAATTCTAATTGCAATTTATGTTGGGATTCGGGCAAATCCCTATTCCTTGTCGTGTTTCAAACAAAAGTAATTAAAGGTTAAACATATTTAATCTAACCCAAGCATAAATATAAAATAATATAATTACTTACTTTTAATCATGCAATAGATTATATCCTATGGTCGAAGTGAAATTAAAAATTAGAAATCACCACTATCCATGGTTAAATCACAAGATCGTCGGAGTTATCAGAGTATCAACGTTATGTCAGAATATAAAAATAGAAAACAAAAAATTTAAAATTGTTGTTATATTCTTACTATTGGACATATATTTATAGATAGTGAATAAGTACTGGTTATTAAATGAATAATAATTACCTGGACGGTCTTACAACCAATATTGGTTGTAAGACTTAATGAATGACTAGATAAACATGAATAAGAGTACCTATTTATTCTTAAAACGATAAAATTGTCATAAGGATAGTTAATGAGTGGGTGATTTGCTTAAAGCTGATTGGGCCTTACAACCATATTTAGTTATAATGCCTTACAACAGATTATCACTCTTTAATAAATAGTTGTAAACTTTTCCAATTAGTCGACTAATTAATCATATTAATTTCTAATTGTGATATCATTTTCAAGGCACTATTTCTAATAGTATTTATTACTATTTGAATTGAGAATGAATAGAGAGTTATGTCTCAATTTTGTAAAGTTAATGTGGACGGTGGTAAGAAAAGGAAGGCTTGAATTGTTATGTTACTGTGATTGGTAAAATTCTTTAACTGTTGACTCAAGTATTTTAACAATAAATTTCTAAATTTAGAAACATTTTAAGAAGCATATTTGGACTTTCTTTTACAAACACAAATAGAAAATTTCTATAAAAAGCTCAAGCATTTCAGCTCATTTGTAAAAACCATGATTTTTATTACAAGATGACTCGAACCTAAATATTATGAAATAAATATCGATGAACCAATATGGTTGGTTATCAAGTCGACCGGTCATGGTTCGACTTAAGGTCATATAGAAAATACCTATTCATGAATGGATGATGGGGTGTGAGAATCTAATGAAGGGGCTCGTTGAACCTAGGAAATACCAATGGATGATGGGGTGTGAGAATTTAATGAAAGGGGCTCGTTGAAGTGTATATATATGCAGGAGGAGGGAGTATTTCATATCTAATCTCCGTCCCAGACGACCTCCCCATTACTGTGTGAGTATTTCATCCCTCATCTTATTTGTTTCCATTTGGATTCTTGCATGCAAAGTTTTGTTGGAGACACCTTTGTTAAGTTGCTAGATCCCTAGCGTCTTATGCATGAGTTTCCTATCGACTACTTGGTATGAACTACTGCGAGTCTTTGGGGTCGGGTGTTTGTTTTGTGTTTTGTTAATGGATATGTCAGAATGGACCTGACAGCCAAAAATGGATATGTCAGAATGGACCTGACAGCCAAAAATGGATATGTCAGAATGGACCTGACAGCCAAAATGGATATGTCAGAATGGACCTGACAGTCAAAAATGGATATGTCAGAATGGACCTGACAGCCAAAAATGGATATGTCAGAATGGACCTGACAGCCAATAATGACTAATCTCAGAATGGACTGGGAGATCACCTAATCTCAGAATGGACTGGGAGACCACCTAATCTCAGAATGAACTAGGAGACAAACTTTTAATCTCAGAATGAACTAAGAGCCTGTAGAACTATATTGAGCTTGATCCCGACATGGGTATGTAGGCTAATCAAGATTGATTGATTTCAGCTCACTTAAGGAAAAATTACAATTATGGTTGGTGGTTCTTTTACGAACTCAGGGTAGGAGAATGGATAATAAATTAGACTTCCTTTTATTTTCTTGTGTTATACATGTGGCTTTGGGAAACGATCCAAGACTGTGGAGTAACGTCTGGACCGGTTAGGGCTGGTCATTACAGGGTTGGTTTGGTTTAATTTGGTCGTTACAGGGTTGGTTTGGTTTAATTTCGAGTAACTCCTAGCCAGCTGGGCCCATAGTGTTGTGAAAAAATGGCGGGTCGTTACATCATTTCAAGCAACCAAGCAACCAATTAATTTAGATCTCTTATTCTCTTCCCTTGAAAATGCTTTGAGGTGTTTCTAAATATTAAGGTTTTCATTCCTTTTGTGTGATATTGGTTATATATTACATTGTGATTAAAGTATTTATTAATGAAGGCTAATAGACCTAGTAGCTTGTATGTTTTGGAAGGTGGCATTCTATTACAGATACTACAACAATCTCTAGACCTACTTGCTTTTATGCTTTGTGAGGTGTCATTCTATTACAAGTACTACACCAGTTTATACGTCCGTAGACATTATCAAGTTATGACACATGAGGCTTAGACATATGAGTGATTGTGGAATGATGGTGTCAAGTAAGCAAGGTCAGGTTCAATGGTGATATTTTCTAATTTTCAATTACTTGTTGTTTATATTTTGTGTGATATAAGAAGTGGGCATCTTGTTGGTACTATAAATTGCACCTGATATATCTAGCTTTCTCCGTTAACTTAGTTTCTGTTTGCAGTATATCTCTTTGTTATTCATTGGAATGTATGTGCGAGGCTTCCTCACTGTTGGGCCCGCATCATGTATAGAGGTTGTTGGTGCTTGTATATAGGGTAATGGGAAAGCCTTAATTCTCGAGCTAGTTTTTGGATTAAAAGAGGCTCGTGACACCTATTGCGAGTTTCCTTTGGTAATATAATGTCCCTTTTGGGGGCCCGTAAGGTCCAACAGTGGTTTCGAAGCTTGAGTGGGGCCCAAAGGGCCCAACACTCACAAATCTGACAAAGGTAAGTTTCTTTAACATGTTTTTCTTATCGCTTGATTCTATTAATTGGATGATCTCTTAGGCATTTTCATTCTCACAAATTCTATTTGCTAGAATTTGTTATTAGGTTCTTGGCTACTTCAATACTTGGATCTTCTCATGGGCTTAGCTAGTTATCAGCCCTTAAATTTTCTTGAAGTGATTTTATCTCATGCCACACAATTGATGTCATTGATAAGATATCTCCAATTACACTAATGGAGATAATAGCAAACCCATGTCTTCTAAGAAAGAAACTTAAAGAATTAACTAGGGCATATAATTGATATTTATATACATGGGATTAGAGAGTCCTAAGTAGAAACCAGTGTGTAGTTTTTCTTTGCAATTTTCCAAGTTGGTACCAGAACAGATAATAACGCTGTTCTGTTTCTATTTGAGATCATGGGAAATGTATTCTGTATCTTTTATATTATTGTTAGGAAAAAGTTTATGAACTAAACCAAAGTACTTTTTCTTTCATTGGTTGGGTTCTTTTCTTTGTTATTGAGCTAAAAAATATGGATTGTCATTGATGCTGAGTTTTTAATTTAGAAACTCTGATGTGTGATTTTCATGGTACTGAGATTTTTATGGCAAACATTAATATTATTTTGATTTGAAATTATTGATATACATTATAAATTTGTATATCTTTTTCTCCTCAAGGAAAAATAACAAAATTAAATATTAAATCCAGTACAACGCTCCAATCCGGTTCAACAACGCATACCACATATCACTTGAAAATCCATTACATTAGCCGGTACAATTTTAAAACTATGGGCATGCCTCAACAAAATGGTGTAGCAAAGTGGATGAACATGACTAATTGGAAGAGAGCTTGGTGCATGCTCTCTAATGCTAGTTTAGGGAAGGAATTTTGGGCAAAAGTATCATCAATAGCATATTACATAATCAATTGCTCTCCACACGCATCACTAGACTCTAAGACTTTACATGAAAAATTGTCAGGTAACCTTGATAATTACTCTAATTTAAAATCTTTTGGATGTCCTACACATGCACATGTTGTAACACCCCAATTTAGCCTATGGTTGGACCCAATCACGATGATAGAATTTGGTGAACTTTTAGTTGGACTAGTTAAAATCAAACTAACGACACATAAATAGTTCTCAACGCTCAAGGAGGCTTAAAACAGAACCAATGTGAGACAACAACTATATGCATGCGTACATCAAACACTAAGGAAATGATCTAAACTCATGATCTGCCACTATGCTTATTCCAACTTGTAGAAAAGTGCACCCCCACTACAACGAAGAGGTTGATTTTAAAGAGATGCAATGATCTCTCTGAGTTGTAGAAGAGGTCCACTCATGCTATAACTAAGAGGTTACTTTATTTCACTTGAACTAGTTCTTATACTTTTGTTTCAGTGATTGAATTAGGTAACTAATTATTGATGTCATGATATGGAAATAAAATATGGTTCATGGTTACATGTTCCATATACCGTAACTACAATTTAAACATGCACAAAACATTCTTCAGATACTAGGGCGACATACCTGAATACCTAGTCTTCACGTTGACTCTTCAAACGGTATGATCTATTAGCTCCTCTAGTCTACATTATTTCTATAAACTAAACATGTGTAAAACAAGGGTTTCGTGTATATGGTATTGCTCTTCGTCAATTTTGGGACATTGAGATTGAAGCATTTTGTAGAAAACTGGTTAGTATTTTCTCAAATTAAACTCCCTACAAGGCAAGCGGCTAAGAAAATGACAACACACAAGTGAGGCAAGCATGGCCAGCAATCGACACCAAAACATGCCAACGTTAGAGTGATATAGAGTTTGGGACAAGCCCTCATATGGGTAACAATACATAAGTCTCCGAAAAACACAGGGAAGGTAAAAATACATAAAGCCAAAAATAAGCCAAATAACCCCCGCCTTGCCACGAGCCATTTGAGTCATATAATTTGTGACAAAATCAGATGTCACGCATTCCTGTTTTCATGAATGTACATCCAACGATTTTAGCAACCCTCTTAGCAGTTGGTGTTGTGCTTTCACAAGCTAGCAAGTCTTGGCATTTTAAAATGAAATCTACCGCATCCTTCTTCATCTCATTCCACCAGTACACTCTCTTCAGATCTTGATACATCTTTGTTACTCCCGGATGGATGGAGAATCTTGATCATTATGCTTCCTCTAGGATGGTCCTTCTCAAGGCATCATCTTTGGGCACACACAGCCTCCCTCTGAATCTCATCACAACATCAGAATCTACCACTATGTCGGAAGATTTTTGGCAAACTCTGTAGTCTCCTCATCCTCCAACTATCCTAGTTTTACTTGGTCCACCAAATCATTAGAATTGACAAGGTTCGCAAGAAAACTAGTTGTTTGTTTAGTTGGATTTATGCAAACTACCTCTACCAACATAGCCTGCAATCATGTTAGTTGTTGGCCCTTGTCTACTTGCCGTTCTTGCTTAGCGTATCCACCACTACATTCGCCTTTCCAGGGTGATACAATAGTCGACAATGTTAGTCTTTTAGATATTTCACCCATCGCTTCTACCTCAAGTTAAGATCATTTTAAGTAAAAATATACTTCAAACTCTTATGATGCGTAAATACCTCAAATTTCTCCCCATAGAGGTAATGCCTCCATAGCTCCAGGGCAAAAATCACTCCTGCCAACTCCAAGTCATGAGTAGCATAATTCTGTTCATGAATATTCAATTACCTTGAGGGCCTAATTATAATCACCGAGAACCATACACATAGACCAGAAGTAATTTATGCTGGTATAATATGGCCAATAGGGCCTAGCTGATAATCACATCATTACATGATCCATATATACTCTACAGAGGCATGCACATGCCAATAATAAACACTGCTAGTAGGTAATAAACTTTATTTATAATCATATACTTGAATCGTCAACCGAGTACCACATATGGGTACCGACTGGGCCCTCGATGATGTTACACTCTCATCCATCATACGTGCATATCAAAATCTGAAATAATATTCTAAGTATAGGACTTGAGACATATTGTCAAATAGAGCTAAAAATGCAACTTGTGATTTGAATCTTCAATTTCAAAACTCATCAAAGGATCTCAACTTTAAGGCTTTATTAATCTAAAAATTTGGCTAAATGGCCTTTAGGTAGTAAGATCCAACAAAATTCCACTTTATATGTCCTATGGTGTGAAAACAAATCATGTAAGGCAAACACTAAATCAAATTGAAGAGAATCCTAACAAACCTACAAGAAGAGCTCCTCGTCCTACCACTTAAACTCAACTCCGAACGGCCTAGAGATGCAGACCGCTATGTGACCCTATATGATGCATGGGTGCAATGACATGAAGGCATGTCTAGATACGGCAAATGATGTGGCATACAACAGGATAGAAATATAAAATTAAACTATATATTCTGATCTTACTCAATTCCTGAGAATGTGAATCACATGGAGTCGATTAAGAAATAACTTGAAGATATCAGCATTATGAACAACCTTCGGGATTAACTCGCGTACTTGAAATAAATTTGAGATACCAAAATGCCCAGTTGTATCAGGCAATTGAGCTTGGGATACCTAGCACGTTGGTCGAGAATGAGATCTTGGTAGGTTATGAAGATTTACTTATCATGTTTAGTAACTTATTTAAACAGCCTAGAGAATAATTTCATCATAGCAATTTTATTTAATGACCCAATCCAAAGTGCAAACTAACAAGCCGAAGTAATTTTTAAAATGTGATTAACCTAAGTTTGTTATTTATAGCTTATTTTCACTAATAAACAAGATTTTACCTTAGTAAAACTAAGTTAAGGTTATCACAATCTACCCACCTTATGAAATTTCATCCTTGAAATTACTATACTTGGCCCATATCTAGCCATAGCTCATGCCCTTTTTGGCCTGTAGCTAACAACGTAGCTTATGTCCTTAGTCCAGCCCACCATCCAACACAGAATTAGGTACCCTGATACCATTTGTAACGACCTGGTCTAAAAAGCAAACTATTGGGCCTAAGTCATCTTTTTAATAATGGTTAACTAAAGTTAAAGATCTATAAGTTCATTCCTTTTAATAAATGAGATCTTACCCTTATAGGTATTAGATTTCATTCCTTTTAATAAATGAGATCTTACCTTCATAGGTATTAGACATTGGACTTGGGGTTATCACACTTTAGATCTGGAGAACTTAAATGATGTTGAATTGGACAGATTCAATTAGCTCAGACAAAGCAATTTGAGATGATAGAATAAACCGTACCTCACCGTGTGATAAAAATTTTTATTAAAATAAATATTTTAGCCTTTTATCTAATTAGGATAATTAGGTAAATGTGAAATCCACTTAGGGTCTTTGCAACGCATTCATTTTATAACTGTACATGCGATTAAATATTATTGTCTTAATTATTTTCAAGTTCGAATCTTTTATTATTCCAACCTTTATTGAGTAGATTAGAAAGTGGATTTCCTGATTCCACAAAAACCGACAATTTATTATAAGTTAATATAAAAATCTCACTTTTTTATCAAATATTACATTTTTAACAACAAATCAACAACAACAAAAATCAAATGATAAACATGATAGGATGATGAACAATCAATCTACATGACCTAATCAAGCTTCCTACATGTGACAACTCATATGCAAAACATACACAAAAGAAAAAGGGGAGGAAAGGCATACCAAGCTGAGAAGGGGGAGGAGGGAGGAGAGGATGACGGGAAGAAGAGGAAGAGGGATTGGAAGGGGAGGAAACGGAGGGCGGAGGAGAGGAAATAGGGAGAGAAAAGCAGCAGGTGTGCATAGTATGAGTGGGCGTAAAGGCACGAGGAGGGTGCCCTTGCTATGTGCACACCACTGGAGTGGGGGAAAATGGAGGAAAAAATAAACAAAAAAGGGGGAAGGGAAACAAGGGGAAGGAAAAGAAGAGGCGAGCGATAGCTTCTAGGGATCAACTAGGGATAGGGGTACGTCAGGATACATGCGACATAACTCTAAACGCAACACACGACCCTAGACTACACTAAACAACTGAAACAACATGGGCATCGGATTGGAAATTGGAGCCAAGTGGAACATTTAAACACAAGACATGCCCAATGTCTAAGCCCACAATCAAAAGCAAGAACCACTTAGCGTCTGAGAGATCGAATTGGAACGGCTACATGCTAACACACAAAGGGAAGATATCGACATTAATAAAGTTTTTCTCTTATTATAAAATATACTCCCATTTGCGTGTTACTTGCTTTAGTCACTTTATATGACCTATAATTGGAGCAACTTGACTTAAATAGTTTTTCTTCATGGTGGATAAAAGAAGAAATTTACAATCAACAACCCGACGATTTTATTGCCGAAGGAAACGAAGGTTGTGTTTGTCTTTTGAAAATGTCCCTTGTATTGGACTTAAGAAGTCTCCAAGGTAATGGTATAAAAGTGTTAATTAGTTTATGGTTGGACATGATTACTCCATAAGTTAGTATGATAATTATGTTTATTATAAAAAGCTTTTGATGGGTCTTTTATTTGTCTACTTTTATATATGAACGATATGTTAATTATTTTTAGAATAAATCTTCAATTAATGAATTTAAAGGCTTACTCAACAGTGAATTTGAGATTAAAGATTTAGATGCAGCTAAAAAGGTTATCGGATTGTAGTTTTGAAGAAAACAAAATTTCAGTAAATTATATCTCAATCAATGCAATTATATTGAAAAAGTTATAAAGAGATTCATTATGAAGAACTGTAAACCAATCAGTACTCTTCTTGTTGCACACTTCAAATTATTTATAGATCTTTTACCAAATAAAAGTAAGGATATTGAATACATATCACATGTACCATACTCCAACACAGTTGGGAGCATCATGTATATAATGACTTGCACTAGACCTGATATTTCATATGCTATAAGCATTGTAAGTTGTTAATCCAAGAAAAGAACAAGGGGAAGCAGTGAAATGGATTTTACATTATTGAAAGGCTACATCAATTGTTGGTTTAGTGTTTGATAAAAGTAGGGCTAAGCATAAAGACATTGTTGGCTATGTGGATTTTGATTATGCAAGGGATCCAAACAAAAGATCTTTATGTGGTTATATTTTTACTCTCTATAATTCTTCTATTGGTTGGAAAAGTGAGTCTATAGTCTATTGTCGCTTTATCGACCAAGGGAGTGAATATATTTTAGCTACAAAAGACAACATCAAAGAAGCCATTTGGCTCAAATGTTTGGTTAATCATCATGGATTATTATAGAATATTACTACTATATTTTGTGATAGGAAGAACGTTATTCACTTGATCAAGAACAAGATGTATCATGAAAGAACCAAATACATTGATTTTGAACATTTCATCTGGGAGATTGAAGCTAGAGGTGAAATTACTTTTAGGAAAATTGCTAAATATGATATTTTTCCTATAGATATGTTGACTAAGCCTGCTCTTTTATCCAAGTTAAAACATTGTTTGGATTTAATTGGTGTTGATTACAGTTAATGCCCTTAGGGCCTTATTTGGCAATGCCAGTGCATTCTTACAAATCCGATGAACTTTTTCAAATTGAGCTAAGGGAGAAATTTGTGATGTCAATTTCAAAACACTACTTCCAACAATTTCAGCTACTATTTGAATTGAGAATAAAGAATAGTGAATGATGTCTCAATTTTCAAAAGTTCATATAGACAATGGTAAGAAAAGGCATGTATGAATAATATTTTTACTTGGATGGTAAATTTTTTACTTGTTGACTTGAGTAATCAACTAATACGTTTTTCCCTGTAGTTTTTCCCTCATTTTGGGGATTTCTATGTAAAATCCTTTGTCATTACTTGTTGACTTGAGTAATCAACTAATATGTTTTCCCTGTAGTTTTTCCCTCATTTTGGGGTTTTCTATGTAAAATCCTTTGTCATCTTTAATTTATTTTCTCATTAAACTATTGTCATTATACTCTATTTACTTGGATGGTAAAATTTTTTACTTGTTGACTTGAGTAATCAACTAATACGTTTTTCATGTAGCTTTTCCCTCATTTTGGGGGTTTCTATATAAAATCCTTTGACATTTTTAATTTATTTTCTCATTAAACTATTGTCATTATACTCCCCCTCCCGGGAGTTTCCATTAACATTCACAGTAATAAAAAATAATAGTCGCATACCACAATAAACTATAATAATTGTACCAATCCGCCGTTTTCAGACTTGCTAAATTGCTATTTTCAGAAGAATAAAAACTTGATCATGAAACTACTTAAGTTCCACCTTATGTAACAATTACTTTTGCAAACTTAATTAACTTTAATTTAGAACAAGGACCATAATTAAGGGAATGTGTTCCTCCATATTCTGTAGTTCTTGACAAATTTAATGACATGAATATTTCTCCATTATGACAAGCTTGTTCAACATGATTTGTAATCAACTTCCATATATCTAAAAGGACTCAAATGCAACTTCTTTCTATCACTTTGTCCAATGTGATCAATTCATCAAGTCGTGTAACAAGCACTAGAAGTCCCTTGGATCCACAAACACAATAGGAGACATAGACCAAGACCTAACCCAGTCACTAGTACTACTACCATCTTCTACTTCATGACCATCCTCCAAACAATCTGAAATTCGTTTCATGCACCAAATATCCTCTGCCCATGAAAACTTTCTCCAATATGGAACACCTTCCTTGACGGGGTCCAAGCTCCCCACCTCGGCCACCATGGCTGCACACCCCTCGTCCTTCCTTGCCATGTTATGCACAAACCGGCAGAGTTCCCTCATTAGCCTTTTCCCACCTTTCCCATGCATGTGCAGACCATATAACAAGTAGACACCAAAGGGTTTGAAGAAGTCGGGCACTGAGGGGATCCTAGCAAAGGGCAAGCAAGAGTCGAGCCATCGGGTGCCGGCGCACCACATGTGTGTTAGCCCCGACGCCCCTTTCACCTGCCAAAGAAAATGCCTACAATGAGAAGAATTCTAAGGGTTTTTAGACATTAGAAATTTGGGATTGGCTACAGCAAACCTGTTGTAAGAGCCTTTTATTGGTTCAAATCACTACAATTAGTAGAATTTGAACGATAAAGTCATTATAAGCAACAAAACTCAAATAATTGCGATGATTTAGACTATAATGAGAGTTGCAACAATGGATTTTCTGGAACATTTGTTATAGCAAATCCAATTCGTAGATGTTTTTCCCATAAATTTTATGTGTAATAGGATTTTTTATGATTAAATTATTAGATATGGTCATTTGCCTTGGTGATTTATGATTGTGGGATTTTGTTTTTCAATTCTTCCCGTAAGATGGGGTATATACCTGAATTTTTATATCTTCTATTGTTTGGAATAAAATAGCTTACTTACAAAAAACAAAGAAAAGAAAAAGAAAATGTTAGCCAGTGTTATGTATCCTCTAAAATGTTATATATCACTTATTAATACAAAAGAAGTAAAAGTTCCACTTTAATTAAAAGTATGAAATTTGATCAATCAAAATATTAAAAAAAATCAAATTATTATAATTACTTTATATTCTCATTCAATTAAGTTTATCTTTAAAGGGAGATTCTATTTCTAAAATATCATATCAATATTATAGTCTATCTCATTAGGGTTTATTCATAAAATTAGAGTAACAAAAGTCATGCTTAGTGCAACATCTTGCCTACTAACAAAAAGGGAATAAAAAATCATACTATGATTAAAGTAAGATATTCAAATAATTAAAATGTAATTTTTTTAAAAAAATGATTATTGTAATCTTTATTGTCATTCATTGATAATTTATCTCTAAAATCTTAGTTTATCTTTAACATAGACTGTGCATAGGTGTGACATCTTAACTAGTATTGAAAAATGTCTAGACAAATCATCCATATGACATTAAATTCCATTCCACTCGTGCATTTGGATTGAAATTGGCCTTTCACAATACTTCATTTTCATCGTTTTAATTCTGGGTCCCCTTTATTTATAAAGTTTGGTTCTCTTTATTAAGTTAGGGTGTGCATAAAAGAATGAACACTTGGCATGCAGGTACCTGGGACAAGTGTTTGTCAGGTATGTCACTCTATGAGATTTTAATTGCACATTATAAATGTCAGTCAGACATTTGCCACGTTATTACTAGAATACTATTCATAGTACTCCATCAACATTGGAGTGATTTGAAGAGCATTATAGTTTTAAAATTCTTTATAAATTTTAAAAATTCGTTAATAAGTTGGCTGATTTATGACTTCCCTATACAAACTCTGTGCCATTCTTCCATTAACCAAACTCTATCTTATAAAGCGTAGAGAAAAGTCACTTTTATTTTTCTCCGCTTCTTCTCTATGCCAATATTTAAAGCGGAGAAAATTTTTAATTTTTTTCTATATTTAAATATTTTTTAGATGATTATACATTAATTTTTAATTTTTTCTCCATGTCAAAAGCGTGGAGAAAATTTTGTCCTCTAAACTTTCCTCTACATTATTTTTCTCCGTGTTTTAAGAATGGGGTATGTCTTTTCGATATAGAAAATAATTAGATAATTAGAACGCGATCACCTACAAATATTTTCAAATATAAAAAGAAATTTAGAGTTTTCCATATGATTAAAATTGAGAAGGAAAAGTTATGGAGAAAGTTGTGGAGAAAATTTTCATTTGTGGTGCCGAGTGATTCCATTTATCTCCAAGTATCAAAAAATTATGACATTTTAGACACTGTATTACCTGTTATACTTGAACTCAATTAAATTTAATGTGTTATTACAATTCTGATTACTAGGCAAATATATACTCATTTCATATCATTTTTATTTATTTTATTGATGATTAATAATATTGTCATAATTAACAATAAGTTGGCCCAGAGTACCCATAGCCTTCTATATAGCATTAATTAAGTCTGCATTCTGTGTTTTTAAAATATAAATAAAATTAATTAGTAGCATAATTAACAAAGGACCTCCTCAACTAATGTTAAATACCAGTTGTATGAGCTAATTTACCTGCAACCTGCAGATGGCCTTGTTGTTCCAGACGCTAAGCAAAGCAAAGCATGGGGGCAAGCGGCCCGAAAGAGGGTCCCAATGTGGGAGCCACGATTTGGAGAAGGCCATGAAGGTGCCAAGATTGAGGTTGTTGGCCAAGACGGCGTCAATGTCTTTGGGAAAGAACTCGGACCTCGACAAGAAGAAGCGGCGGTAGATCGCCTCAGCCAGCGGCGGGGACAGGCGCACGACGGTGATGGACCGCCCGACGGGGATGCGGTGTGCGTGGACAGGGTGGACGAGGACGTCCAGCGTGCGGAACTTGGAGTAGCCGCATTTTATTGTGAAGAGATTGAGGGAGGCAATGTTGCTGTGCTCGGTGGCAATGTAAGCGTACTGTGCTCCCTGCTGCTTGCACCAATCTCCCAGTTTTCTTACCAGCTTTGTGGCTATTCCTAAGCGCCTAGCATAAACATTACATTATTTTAGTCATTAGATAATAAATTAATAAAAATAAAATTAAGTCTGTCTAATTATCGATTCCACCACTTAAAACGCTCAAATTACAATTTCCTTAATTGAGGGCACCTCTGTTGCAAACCCTTTGCAACGCGGTCGCCGAAAGGGTTTATTCTATTAATGCATATTGGCTCGAAAATGCTAATGATATTTGAACTTGGTAAGGGATTTTTCTAAGAAGAGGCGTTATATTGTAATTATGAAAGGTTACACTAGAATTAGAGTTCAGTTAAAAATTTTATAAGTTCATCAAAACAAAATTTATAAGAAAAGAAAAAATGTTTGACTAAATTATGGGAGTTGGAAAATAAGATAATAAAAGAGAGGTTGGGTTAGCGAACATTATATAGTAACAAGTAGTAAAACATATTTAGTTTCAATGGTAAACTTGTGAATCAAATCATATGTTATCAGGAGTATTATTGAAATAGACTTATTGAAACTTTATATTTGGAAAAAGGTAAAATAATATTCAATAGTTAACTAATTGATTATGTCATTTTTCATTAACAATTGAATTTTACATTAAAAAATTAGAAATGCATCCCAAGAAAAAATTGACCAAGAATAAGCATTTAGCTTAGCCACATTATAGATAATTCAACTTAAATATACTTTTTTTCCTTCCGTTTGTTACCCAACAAATTGAAAATTTGTCACCAAATTTCTAAGGATAGATTCTAAATTAAGAGTCAATGTGTTTATAAATGGTAAAAGTTTTAATAATCCAATACCCTTTTTAACCCCACCTTCCTTCTTTATCTAGACTTCCGCAAGATATCCCTGCCGACAATTTACAAACATTAGTGGAGTTATCAGATTTATCGTTTCCCCTTAAATATACGAATTAAACGACATGTCATAAGCTTCAATCCCGGTTAAAAGAAGCAAGTAAGCAAGCTGGCACTCGCCATATCATGAGAGGAAGAGTTTTGATCACAAATCAAAAGGTAAAAAGTGAAGATGCAGGGAAGGGAAACTAGATCACTAGAAGGGGACGGAGAGCATTTTGGAAGGGAAACTAGATCACTAGAAGGGGACGGAGAGCATTTTAGAGGTTGCACATTTTGTGAATTGGGACAATGATCCGTGTAAAATAGGCTCAACAAAAAGACAGAAAATGGGCTGCTTTCAATCAGCTGGGGTGTCATTGCCACCCTTCCTTTCATGTGAGCTAAAGCTCCCAGCTTAGTGGCTGGCAGCAAGGCCATAAGGCACGCTCAGAAAATCAAAAGAACCAAGAAGCTGCTCTCTTTCCGCCCAAAGTGCTTGCTCTTTCCATAAGAAAGCATGAAACAAAGCATCCACCGAGAAATTGTTGAAACAAGCCTCCTTTCTCCGTCCGTATATATCATGGGGATAGTTGGAGTTCTAGGCATCGGCCCAAGAGAAGCCATCCCCCTTCTGTAACAAAAGGGCTCACTTTTTCACACCGTTTGAACGTGTAGCCTATAACTGTGCCCACAAAAGCGTCCGGAGCTAAAACAAATTCAGAGATGCGTTGAAACAGGCAAGCATGTGAATTGCCTGATCCCAATAGTGTTGATCTAGCTACGCAACAAATAACACAATGTAACGAAACAGTAAGTAGTGGTGTTGATCAGTACCTGTGAGAAGGTGAAACCCGGAGACCAAGAAAGTAGGCAACTTTCACATACTCGATTGCAGATTGATCTTCGGCCACCTGTTTCTTCCCCGTCGTTACTGTTCTGATGCTTCCTCTTATAACTCCAACGATTTCTTTTTCCACGCCATACTCCGCCACCTGATCAATTCAAGGAAGAAAATAGTTGTAGCATTTATAACAACAACAACACACACGTCTAACACCATTAATACTCTTTCGCAGGGCAAGCATTGACAAACCAAAACAAACCCAATACAACTTGTTATCAGAACTAATGTTAGTTCTGATACAACTCATTGGTCGATCTAGGACGATGATATAAGATACTGGGAGGGCAAGGAGGGTGTATGTACCAGCATGAGATGGGCCGGGAAGTGTCGAACTCGGCAGATAGGGTCCCCAATGCAATCCACGAAAATGGAGGTCTTGCCGCTCGTCCCCAGTTGGCAGCGCTGCTCCATCTCCTCCACCGCTTCCTTGTCCCTACTCTCCTGGAACTCCCTCACCACAATTAATCCTTCCCCCATCTTTCACTCCACTCCCCCTCTCACTCTAGCCAGCCACTCAACTTCTCTTAATATATATCAACGATGTATATATATAAAACTTCTGCTCATGACCAATCACCTATCTGTATATACATGGGCAGGGGGTATATATGATAAAGATTCTGGTATATATGATCACCAATCAAAGCAATATACATATCAGAGATTGCAATAACATGTATATATAAGTTGCGAGAGTGGTAATTGAACGATGAGTATATATATACTTTATAGATTAGAAGTGACATTATATAGGTATCTATATATATATATAGATAGATAGATAGATAGTGGTAGTAGCTAGTGAATTGTTAGGTAATATAGTGTGTGTAGAACATCCGGGGTGATAAAAGCGGCAAGCGGGCATTCGATGCCCATTCAAGAGATGGGTGGCGGACGGGCAGTAAGAGGGTGGGGTCTGAAAGCTTCCCTGGCATAAAACGGCGGAGCATCTTTGCCCCCTTTGATATTGACCGCTTAGTCCATAGTGAACACCTTGTCGTCCTTACTATAGACCATGCCACCCTGCTTCCTGCTGGTTTCTACTATTCCCCCTGTTTATGCAAGCTTTCATCGATAAATTACACTATAGATAAGAAAACAGGAAAACAATGACAACAAAATTTGTCATTGACACGAAGAAAATATGAAATAAATCTGTTTTCATGATGATGTTTCTTGTAGTGTTAGTGTTAGAATTATTATTATTTAGCTCAATCGTCTATCTGTTGGCTAAAGATTACAACTATTTATTAAACAGTCATTAGCTAAAATTTGATACCATTCATTTGTTAGTCACTACTTAACATTCCAACGAGTTGTTTAACTTTGACAATCCAGGGGTTTAACGTGTGGATTAAAACGACTTCTGATTTATGATCTTGTTTTGTTTTAACCAGAGGAATTTTATCTGCTGCGTAATCAAAGGTAATTGTTGCAATTTTTTAATTTCTGACTACAATTTAAAATTTTGGATTCGAGCTCGACCCAGCGGGCTCCTAAGTGGCGTTGACCTGAAGTCACTTACACTATTTTTCAATCCAATAAAAGTTATGATCAGGTAGTACATACTTCTCTCTTTGACACATGAAATTGACAAATACAAAACTTATATTACTTCAAAATATAAATTAACAAAACCAAAAGAAAATAATTATGTTTTAATAGTTTCTATAAATTGTTTGAATCAGGGTTTAGGTGGACTAGATCCCAATGGATGTTAGTGCAGCATCATCCATGGAGTTTGACTTGAAAAACTCATGTATAAAATTAAGAAATTTTTAGACTTAAAAATGAGTTTACATTAACTATATATGACTCTAATAAATCCAGTTGGCTAGCTAGTACTGTAACAATAATCAAGGTATATTCACTTGATGAATAAAATTTTCTTATCGCAACAAGAAATTGAGTTTACTCCATTAGTACTTAATAATAATATAAAAAGTGCAAAATATTGGAGAGATTACTTTAATAATGGAAAAATTCCGTGGAAACGTTTAGTAGAAATAAAATAATTTATCCACTTTTCGGTCATGGAAAAAGGGAAGAAACTAATATATAATTACAAAGTGAAAAAGTGAAAACATAGTTAAACTTTCTCCAGTGTCATAATTTACATGAAGGAAGAATGGTCAAAAGCTTTATTTTGCCAATTACCATCTTGATGGGATGGGAAAAAAGGGTCATTTTTTAGTTTATCTAATTGAACTTAAAAAAGACAATTTTTATATTTTTATAGTGCTATTTATTTCAAATGTGATTTAAACAAAGCTTATATGATTATATTTCGTAAAAAAATTGTGCTTGCTTGCATCAATTGGATCTAATTGTTTTCTAAAACTGAGACCAATAATGCCAAAAGAGAGATGATCTACAAATTAGTGTTGAAATTAAAAGACAAATACAATTTGTTAAAAATTATTATTAATTATCCCAGTCAAAGATTTCGATCACTTATAAAATAGTTATTAGCCAAAGGGTATTATCATTTATTTGATAACCACCACCTATTCACCTTGTATACATATTTCAGCCCAACAATTGAAAGAAGGCATCGATTGGAATTTGTACTTTAAGATCTTATTTGTTAGAAATTATTATTAACTACCCCACTCGTTAACTAACTATTACAATCATTCGTTGAATGGTCATTACCTAAAGAGTGTTATCATTTGTTTGGTAACCACCACCTATTCATCTTCTATATATTTTAAACCCCAAAACCTATTAGATTTTGTACTTTTGTCGTGAAATTTTGGTGAAGCATCCTGATTACAATCTTGTGGTTTAACCTGGGGATTATATTCCTTTGAACATTTATCCATTGTGTATTGTGTATTGAAGATAAGTAATTTTATATAACTATTTTAATTTATTTTGGAACTAAATTAAATATGTTTAATATTCACAATTCAAGTTATCTTTCTTGATCAAAAATTAAAAGTAATTATTAAGTAGTTCTCTTTGAGTTTTATGAGGTACTCAACACATAATATGCACCACTCTCTATGGAAAATACGATTCGATCTCATGCTTTCTTTTTGTTTCCCTTTTTTAGATTTTATTTCGGCTTCTATGTTCTTGTGTCAGCTAGCTAAAGCTTTTGGCCTTGCAACTTTTCTACTTCTTTTATTCATTTTTTTTCGAAGCTTTTGATCTTGCAACTTGCAGATCCGTTAGCTGGTCTTCAACTTTGCATATGCTAATCTAATTACTTCCACTTTTAAGTATTTAACTGTAAGAATGTATGCTAAGAGACAGTGCTTTATTCAAGGGGCCATGCATGGGAATCAAACAGATTAGAATTCTCTTCCAACCTCTTTCTATTTGGCATGCAAAAAGATATAGAATTATCCCTGGGTACCCACCAAACATTCCATGGATATATCTTTGTCGGCAACCTCTTTTTCCATTGAAAAAGATGGTCTAATACCTATAATTACCAATGGCATAATATAATGCATATTAAGCTACACTTGTGTTTCATTGAATCTTTTTTTCTCTCCTGAAAGGTGTTAGGGATATGGGTTCTAATGTAAGATCCGTGTCATTACAAATGGTAAACTTTGATCACCAAATACTCTATTAAAGCCATTATATATCCTCCTTTGTCCAGATTTGAAAAGTAGTTATAAAATTTTATTTTGACTTCAAAAATTCTCTGAGTAGACTTAACCACATAGTTTTATGAGTTAAATGATCCATGGATGACTCCGCATTAATAGATTTTGCAATAATTGAATCTCCAACTCAAGTAAAAAAGTTGTTAAAATATATTATTATTCTTTTAATTCAGCTGAATCAAACTAAAATAACACAAATCATATCTTTATTTTTTCAAGTATTAAAGACAGCTATATATATTAATTTTATAACCTTTCATTTATTGGATTAAAAAAATAATATAAATGACTCTCAGCTTGTTGTACCCTACTTTATTTCATTGCTTGCCTGGAGCAGGAATTTAAAATTTTTAAACTATAATTTGACATTGGCAATGCACAAGCATTAACCGAGTTATGTTCTGTTTCTTTTAGTTATCAAAACTGAAATGGGTATTTTATTGTCAGCAAAATTGTAAATATGATCACATTTAGGATAAAGGAAGCTACCTATGGTCAGAGGAACTTATATATGTATCGTCTACAGTTGAAAAAAAGCATATTGGGTCGCCTTCCTTTTCATGAATTCTTTATATTCTGATGCGACACAATTTGTGAAGAGCATCAAGAATATTAATGCGCATCCTGCCCGCGTAAGTATATGCGAAAATCCAAAAGGAGAATGATGCAATGCGTACTCAAATATATCTCAACTAGCACTTCATCAATATTAGTGTGTATCTGATTCCTTTCTTTACTTCTACTTAATGGAAAGATGCAAGTAAATTACAAGGTAAAAAAGAGAAAATTTACGAGTTTATTTACTTGGCCTCTATCTCATACATCAATTAATTTGGATTTAACTCAACATATTAAAGAGTGGAATCAACTCGAAGTTGAATTCAACCGTAGTAGAAAATTGGGGTATGGCCACGGCTGATGATTGTCACAACTTACACCGACTCAAAGTGCAAACTAATAATTTAAATTATTTCTTCAAAAGTAGTTAACCAAGTTGAAAATTTATAATTTATTTTTACTTATAAACAGAGTATTACTCGAGTAGGTATTAGATATGAGACTAAATTAAGAGATATCATAAAGAAGTTGTTGGGGTTCTTCCCTCCATGAAGATGGGGAAAAGATGGCGTGAAGACCAGTTGCGAAAATGGCAGAGGCGGCAGTGGGATAAAGAAGGAGGTGTGGTGTAGACACTAGAGCGGGGCGCTAGGAAACATTGGTCTGGGCGCTTGCCCTCTTAATCCAATATGGCATATAGCGCCCAAGCCTTTGTAATCTAAAATGATATATTGCGCCCGGGGGCCAGGAAATGCTGACCCGTGCTCTAACTTCTGGAATCTGAATTTCTTATAGTGCCCGGGCCACCAAGAAACACTAGCCCTGGCATTGGCGATGGGTCTACCTCTGGAAGTGGGTTTGGATGGATTTTAGGTTCGTTTAGGGCTTTTTTTGGGACTATTTAAGCTTTATTTTGTGAGTTTTCAAAGAAACACCAATTTGGGAGTTGACCAGAGGGTAAAGGAGGTGTCTAGGGTTTGGCTTTGAGAGAAAAAGAAAGATTGACAATTGTGACCGAAAATCGTTTCTTGGAAATTGGATTCTTCACTGGATCATCAATCGGTTGTCGTGCTCCATCAAGAACAACACTTGTGATCTCTCAGACTCTCTATTCTTTTGTTATCAATCTATTGAAGATTGTAATTGATCTGAATTGAAAATAGTACTACTCACATTGAGAGTGGTTTTCACTCAAAGAGGATACTGCGGTTGTAAAAAAATTTATAATTATATTGAATTTAGTTTGGGCCGTAGTGTTTCCTTTTCGCTTTAGAAGGTTTTTTACGTAAATTTAGTGTGTTTGATTTATTTATTGCTTATGATTATTTTAGTATTTGCTTTTTATATTTTATATTGTCCAAACACAACAAAGGTTAAGGGATTTAAAGGAATAAATCCTAATAGAAGCCATGATCTTGCCACCTGTATATGATGGATAGATTATAGTGGATATCCGTGGCAGAGTACAAAAAATATTTTTTTGAAGAAATACGACATTTATCTTGGCTACTCGGTGGCTACGAAGTGCAAGCAAGGTGAACTTCCATGGCAAATGCACCAGAATTGTATAAGCAAATGACAAAGTGCGCACGTGACCGGGCAAAGAAAATACTAAAGACTTCATATTATAACAGGCTAATCGAGCATCGTCGCCGGAATTGGATAACACCCATTAGGCATCAAAGGAATTTCAGAAGATGGATGAGCGGAACAAGTAAAATTGCCTCACCCAAAAGGATGGTGACATCACTCACCAAGCAGGGGGTTGTGAGCATGGTTGCATAAATCGGAATCGGAATCGGAATCGATTTTCGATGGAGTCGGAATCGGAATCGGAATCGGTCTAAATCGGACAGAAATCGGTTCAGTTGAATCGGCCTGAATCGGTCCAAATTGATCATATACAAAAATTTGACAACTCATAACATAAATACCTGAAATACATAATTATATAATTTTTCAATGATCATCACCATACCTGAATCACAATGATCATCACCATACCTCAATGTCATAAGTATAATATTTGATATATCATTATTTCTACTGTATCAAATAATAACAACAAGACATTAATACAAGTCCAAAAAATGAATGTTCAACACAATTTTACATAGTGCTTAATACTAAATCATCTAATTCATCATCTGAATCATCTTCGGAGTCCGAATCATTATCACCAATAAGAATAGTAGAACTATCATCTGCATTAACACGAGACCCTGCGTAAAAGGAGGCATAGAACTCCCACTCATATGAAGTCCCTCAGGTTCCGGAGGCAAAGACAAATTATGTTGGGAGTCAATATGTACATCAATATCAACATTTTGTCCACTAGGAAGAGGAGGCAAAGAAAACCATCAGACGTAGTAGAACACGATCCAATTGCAGTTTTCAATGTGTTGCCACTTTCATTTGCTACAAAGGCCTCTTCATCTGCACCATCATTGTTGCCAACATTGGTACCAAAGAAATCATCCTGCATAGAAAAAGTCATACCCTATTCATTTCAATTCAAAAAAATTCATACACAAAATCATGAATGTGATGTAAGCTTTATTTAAACATACCGATGGTGATGGGTTGTCCCGTTCTCCAACCCACTCATCTAACGAGTCTTCTAAACTCAAATGTTCACTATCTGCATCATATTTATGCTTCCACCTCAACTTGTTTTATTTGACCCACATGTTGTAATGAACATATACAAGATCATTTACTCTCTTCCTTGCAAGTCGATTTCTTTTTGGTATATACTTGGTCAAAAGTGCTCCAATTACGTTCACAACCCGATGATGATGAAGTTTGACTAAGTATTCTAATAGCTATTTTTTGTAGTTCAGGGCAGCTTATACCATGTTGCTCCCACCATGATGCTACATTTGATAAATTGATTTACTTATAAGCTTACAATAAATATGAAATCTGGAGAAAGATGGATTTTACCTGGGTGGAGGACTTTTCTATTGGTAATTGCAAGAGAATGTCCAAAATCTCCTTTTGCAAATACAAAATCGGACCACTACAAAATATTAAAACAAAATGAATCATCATATTTAGTTATACATAAACATTTATATATAAAAATTAAAAATAATAGTATCTTGACATGCAAAGATGCCATGGATCGAGCTACCTCATTGAATTCCAAATGACAAATGACATCATTGAATGCACGATACACCTCACTTGGCTACAAAATTATTCCCAATCAAACACAAGCAATATGAAATTGTTAAAAAATCATAAAACGTATGTAAGTCAAATAATAGCATACAATGGTACGAGTAAGGGCAATAACAAGTTTGAGGATTAAGAATATATGCTGCAACATGAAGAGAATGACAAAATTGATTCGCCCATCTCTTGTTGATGATATCAACAAATAACTTGTATCGTTCGACTTTCATGCCATGTACCTCTTTTATTTTTTCGATAGTCTTTATCATTTCATCATAAACAAATGGCATCGAAGGTCTTTCATCACTATCTACCAATCTCAAAAAACGAACAAGTCTTTTATGCACAAATTCCATCTTCTTCCAAAAATGTCCACTTAAGACAATATTTTCAGCTGCTATTCCATCCTCATCTTTTGCAAACTTCGATGATGAATACATTTCAGAAACAAACAGCTTTTTCAGTCCCTGCTTATGTTCTAGGAAAATAGCAATCGTCAAAAAATGAGTAGCAAATCGAGTAGCCCCAGGTCTCACTAATTCATGCCCATTTGTGAAATTATTTCTCATAAGAGCCAACAACCATGAGTGGTTGTATATTAGTTCGGTGACTTTTTGTGCATTCATAATGCATGTTCCAACTTTCTTAATTTTTGCAAAGTCCTTCAGCATCAGGTTTATACAATGGGCAGCACACGGAGTCCAAAATAAATGCGGTCTCTTATGTTCTAGCATCCTCCCGGCAGCTTTGTATGTAACACCCCGTTTCGGCTCACCCGTGAACCGACACGGAAATGTCACCGGCGATCGAACCGTTCGCTAATCTACTAGGTTCGGTTAAGCCGACCCGGATCTGCCCTCGGCGTCTCAAGATGGAGATGCAAACATGAAATGCATGCATGGGAACAATTGGGTTCTAACGCGGTCCTACATGCATGCTATGATGTACAAGCAAAAACAAGACAAAACAATAAATGAGAAACCAAAAGAAAATATGTACTACTACGTAAAAACGGACAAAATTTCCCCTAAAAGTGCAATAAGGGCCAACCTGTCCACAACAAAGGTATATAAATATTTTATCAAAATATGACAAAACATAACAATCTACCGCGGCATTTCATTATTATCTCATTGGTTTTCATCTAAGCCGAGGCTGAACTCAAGGCTCCCTGCTCATTCACATCTATCCGTTCATTTCATAACAAGCAATTCATCAAGACAAAAACATTCTAATTATCATTCACATAGCATTAACACACCATCATTATACATTACACGCGGCAGGTACATGTGTGCGCGGTTTTGTGCTGCTCCTCCGCAGTCCCGACAGCTTTCATCCCTCGCATTTCTCACCTACATATATATAGAAAAACCGTCAGTAACGAGTGTTACCGGCCCGGAAAATAACTAATATCAATCTGGCACAGGAGAGCAAACTCTCCTGTTGAATGAAAACCATATACTTCCTCAAGAACTCTCATCAGGGCACATATGGGAGCCGTCGCCCTCGGGTCGACAGCGTCCCCTTTCTTTCTCATTCTCATACCTTGGCCATTTCTCTATCGCTTCTCGCATCAAATCTCATTCCTTTCCGCCCTCTGCACCTTCCATATTACTCCTGGCCTTGAGTACGAAGGCCGAGCACTCTCAGGCAGTCGCCTTTAGTGCCCTTTGAAACCACAAGTCTAGACATGCGCTGCAATGCAGTACCCATGAACCTCCACACTTCTCCGGGTTTGAGGAACTCAAAGGTGGAGTTGTCAGGATCCCTCGGGAATGAAACGGCCCGCACACCATTCCAGAGCCCACTATCGACTCACACGTGCCCGCTCGCGTAGCACGGTAGTCGGATTTCCCTCATTCAATCTCTCACTGAAAACACGAAAACTATACATATATATAGGGCTTGGGTTGGGATTTATACAATAGGCCCGAAGGCATCGTGAGCTGGATCTGAAGTTCGAAAACAAACTCGAGGGATCTCATCCTTGAGGGTTATTAATCCAGAAAATCGTTGGCTAAATGGCCCGAGTTAAGTGGGATCCGATAAAACGCCACTTAACTCGTCCTGCACATGATAAATCAAATACACAATAGAGTAGCGTAAAAATAGAGAACGAGTCCTAAACGGACCTGGTAGAAGCTCCAAACGGGTCCACGCGCCTAGGCGGCGAGCTCCTACACCGTACCTACACAATCAAGCTAAAAACTAACGCCTCGCATGATGAATCACACATCCTATAGCATGCACACACAATCAACACAATCACGCATCAATCAACACACATCAACCTATATCAATTCTAGCAAGTCTACTTAGGCTAGTTTGCATTAGATCATGATCATTACCTAGTTACCCTAATTAGTTTCTTAGCCTCCATTTTTAACACCACTCAATCAAACAAATTTCATATTTTATCCTTAATCAAATCTACATTTATATATATTATTATAACACACAATTCACCAATCCTAGCATGCAATTCTAATAATCAATACTTTCAAATAATTAAGTTAAAATAAATTATACCTTGCGTCGTCGAAAATCAGCGACGGCTAGGGTTTCCGTTTCGTGGCTCGAAACTCGAATTCGGCACCTAGCGGCGTCCGAAGTCCGATCAGATTGGACCGGGTGCGTTCGGCGGATGATCCGGCGAATTTCCCACGAATCCAATTTTCCAGGCGGTTCCGGCGGTTTTCCGGCGAGTGTCGGCAGTTTTCCGGCGGATTCCGGCGGTTTTCCGGCGATGATTTGGGACGGGGCAATCAGGGGGTCTATCGGCACCAGCTCGACGAGCTTGGTCCAATGGTGGTGTCAAACAAAGCAGCCGGGGCGGCGATGGCTGTCGGCGGCGGTGTTGAAAACGGGCGGCGGCGGCGGCGTGCTCCGATCGGGGCTGCGGCACGGCCTCGACGGCGCTCAGGATGGTGGGGGAAATGTCGGCGACGGCGAGAGGGTGAGACTGGTGGTCACAGCGGCGGCGACGGCGACCGAACGGCGGCGGAATCCGGCCCGAAGTGGCGACGGCCGAAGCGGCTTCGTGGCATCGCGGCGGCACGCCGGCAGGCAATCGGTGGCCGGGGTCGGTCGTGGCGGCACGGCGACGGCACGGCAAGGCTGGAGCGGCGTCGATCGCTGGCAGTGCGGCGTCGGTGGCAGCGGCAGCACACAACGGCGAGGGTTTGGGTGAAGAAGGGTCGGGAGGGAGAAGAAATGCTCTAGTGGCAGTTTCGTAAATAAGTATTGACTCGATTCCTACTCGAGTCAAAATAATAACTAGTTCGTAATAAATTCTAAAAAAATCTAGAAAAATATGGAAAAATTCCATAAAATAAAACAAACACAACAACATCCAAATGACATGCTCTATAACTAATAACCCACCCGAATATAATCCAACGTGTCCTAACGCGTTATTCGGCCTAAAACTATTTCTACGATCAAACATATTAAAAGAAAAAAATACTGCATACTTTCATATATTCTGATAACTCATATCTCACCATCTTCTCGACGTTATCATCATATATTCAGGTACACCTGACTCTCATCGCTCATAACTCACGGCTGGCCTCGACTCAGCACGCGGTTCATGAAACTGACTCGACTCGAACCAACGGTTGAACCGACTGGTTCGGTAACGTAAAACCCTGACTCGAGTCACGGGTTTTACAACCTTCCCTCCTTATAAAAATTTCGTCCTCAAAATTTTAGATTAAGGAGGTTTCACTCTGGTAGCTATCTACTAAATGTGAAATCTGAGGTGAGACGCGTGTGTACCTATCACGTTTGTCGTATCCTCCAGTGCTTTAGCAATCGTGGCTGTGTCCATCCCTGCTGCCCAAGGTGGTACCGAAATGGACGGTCCTCGTGGTGGTGTTGTTTGCATTCCTCTCTGATCCAAGGCCTGCTGTTCTTGTCCTGTCATGCTAGCTACAAGCCCTCTCTGCTGCTGTCTCAGTGGCTGTTGGTCTCTGCCTCTCTGGCCTTGACCTTGACCATGCTGGCCTCTCTGCTGTGGTTGTTGCTGGGGAGCTCGGAGTGCAAGTCTCTGCGGAGGTGCTGGGAGTGTCACCTGTTGGGTCTGGCCAGTTGGACAAGTTGCAACTCTATGCCCTGGTTGACCGCAACTATAGCATACGTCTGTGCCTACACTGCACTCTGCAGCTCTATGTCCTCGCTGACCGCATCTGTAGCATGCATCTGTGCCTGCTCTGCACTCACCTCCATGACGACGTCGACAATTCTGACAGAAGGGTGCTCTGTAGCCCTGAACTTGGGCATCCATAGCCCTCATGGCAACTGGTGCATCTAACCGATGTCTCTGTTGTTCTCCCTGCTCTGGCTGATACGGCCTCGAATGTTGCTGCCTCTGGTCAACATCCTGGCGAGGTCTAGCAGCTATAACTCGTTCTGCCTCGCTTGCAGCTCTCACAACATCACCGAAAGTAGCGAACTTCCTATCCAAATAGGCCATCCTGATCTCGTGATGGAGGCCTTCGTAAAAATGCTCTATCCTTCTTTCTTCAGTGGACACCAAGTCTGGTGCAAATCTCTCCAGAGCTCTAAACCTAGTCTCGTATTGTACCACCGTCATGGGTCCCTGCCTCAGCGTCTGGAATTCTCGTTCCTTTCTCTTCCTGATGTTTGGCGGGAAATACTTTCCATCGAATTCCACCCTAAATTCCTCCCATGTGATGTCCTGGGGCTGACGATGGGCGAATACAGAATTCTGGACCGAACTCCACCATATCCTGGCTTCGTCCTGGAATGCTCCTGTGATGATGCGCACTCGGTGCTCCATGGGGCATGCCATAGTGTCAAACACTCCTATAGCTGACGATATCCACAAGAATGCCTCTTCCGCGTCCAACTTTCCAAAGAAAGGTCGTCCACCATTCTTCACGAACTTTTCGTACTGCCACAGTTCCAATTTCCTCGTATCCACTGATCTGTTCGATCTTTCTCCTTGCTCATATCGAGGAAATTGTGGTCCCGTACCTGCTGGTACACCGTCAAATCTTGCAGCTCCACTTCCGCCTGCAGTCTGCCCACTACCTACTGCTGCGGTTCCACTGATGTCCGGTCTCATCCCCGCCTGAAGTGGGGCAAATAGAGGAACTGTCGTTGGAGTAATCCTCTGTTGTAGCGGTGGAGGAGGAGGCGGCGGCAGAGGGTTTGTGGAAACTACTGGCAAATCAATCATTTTTTGAAAATAAGGCGAGTCTACAACATGGAAAGGAATGGCACAGTGATAGAAGAATCGAGCAATGGCTGTGTGCAAATGCTCTTTTGCTTTCTTTTCTATTGCCGTAGCAATCCTCATTTGACCTGATGTATTCTTCTTCTCACTTTCAACAATAGGTGCCTTCCTCTTCCCAGTAGACTTAGAGCACCCAACACTTTGCTCCCGAACGTCCATCACTTCCATATCTGAGTCATTCAAACCATATGACCCTATTTCTTCTCTAATCCTTTCTTTTTCTTTTTTGGCTTTTTCCACATTTTTGAAATAATCTTTCATTTTTTGTGCATCTGCTTCAGGAACTTTCTTACAAGCAGCAACATTTCCTTTGACTCCAGCAATATGTTGCTTGAAACGATATACCCCTCCACTTATGGGTTTTTTGCAAAAGTTACAGATGACTTGCTTCTTAGATGCATCAACTGGTCTGCCATATTCCCATCCAAAATCCATCTTCCTTGTGACTTATATAGTATGAGATCTGTAATATAAAAACACTCACACCCGACATATAACAAATCAAATGAATTTTAAACTTGAATCAACCAAATTGCACAACATACAATTGATCGAATTTGTGAACATACAATTTCAAATAATTGCATACAATTGTAAACAACATATAACAACACAAAAAATTTGCAATTGTATAGCACATATAAATTTGCATAGCACATATAACAACACAATTGCAGACTCTCCCTACAAATTTGTATATCACATACACATTTGCACATATAAATTTGCATAGCACATATAACAACACAATTGCACAATTGCACACTCTCCCTACGAATTTGCATATCACATACACATTTGCACATATAAATTTCCATAGCACATATAACAACACAATTGCACACTCTCCCTACAAATTTGCATATCACATACACATTTGCACAACACATATCATGAAATTTGATATATAAATTTGATCATGAATCCCAAATCAGCAATAAAAAAAATTTGTGAAGCCTAGCCAACAATTTGCAGATTTAATTTTTTTAAAAAATCCAACTTTACACGAATCGGTCGGAGGCCCGGTCGGCGGCGTGGTCGGCAGCCCGGTCGGCGGCAAGTCTCGCTGCCACTGCACTGTCGGCCAGCCACACGTCGGAGGCGCGGTTGCGAGGGCGGCGGCGATGTCGGCAGCCCGGTCGGAGGAACAGTCGGCGGCCCGAAGTCGGCGGCGATTCGTGCGTCACACAGCCGATTCGGTCCGGCCACACGTCGGCGGCGACGTTGCGAGGTCGGAGGCGAGGTCGGCAACCCGGTTGGCGGCAAGCCCGGAGTCGGGGATGCACGGCGGAGGGCGGAAACACGGCGGCAGAGGGCGGACGAGCGGCGGCGGAGTGGGGGGAGCGGGTTAATTTTAGGTTTTGAAATCAAAATTACCATTTTACCCATGCTTAAATAATTTAATAAATATCATACTTAGGGTATTTTAGTAATTTACCAAAAAAACCGATTCTTCCCGATTCACCCCGATTCCGAATCGAAGTCAACTCGGTCAGAATCGGGGTGAATCGAGCGAGTTCGGCTCCAATTCGGGGCCGACCGATTCAGCCCCGAAATGAACGGCACGCTACCGATCTGATTCGAATCGGCCGATTCCACTCGGAATCGGCCGATTCCGGCAACTCTGGTTGTGAATATGGAATGCTTTTTTCCAATGCTTCTTCATTTTTCCAATGCTTTAGAACACTTCTCCAAAAATTGATGATGATGATGAGATACAATTGAATAGAATGAGATAATCTCTTTATAAGCTAGGATTGCATGGGAGATACAAAATGAAATCATTGAGTGTAATAAATTTGCTTCATCCTTCTACAATTTCCATGCAACATTTATTTAATACTCTCCTTGAAACACCAAAAGATATCTCGTTTATTAATCTTTTAAATATTAGTTCAAACTTTAATATGCAGCGTGAGAGTGCAATCTCAAAAATGTAGATTGGTTAGCCGATTGTTGCAACCATGAATCATTTTGTTCTAAGTCAAATGAGATCCACTCGACTTGAATAAACGAGGGTCACTCCACTTGAATATTTAACATGAAATATATTACAAATAGGTAATAAATTTCTCAAAAATAGCATGAAATATGAATATATACAATTAAACCTCATATGCATGATATATCAGCTAATCTCACAAAATCACTCGGAATAACTCAAAAATTTTAAAAACTAGTAAGAAAATGATATAAAATTAAGAGCTAAATAATGAATAAATGAGAACTATCAATTGGATGATAAATTTTAGTGATTCGAATGTTTTGAGTAGAATATAAGTCTAAAACACCCTACTCAAATATTTGAATCACGAAAATTTCTCACCAAATCTCAACGATTAATCTTGTACAACTTGCAAAAGTTTTGTCCTATTAAGATTTCTAAACTCAAATTGTTGCATCC
Source organism: Piper betle (assembly GCA_033002965.1). Lineage (NCBI taxonomy): Eukaryota > Viridiplantae > Streptophyta > Magnoliopsida > Piperales > Piperaceae > Piper > Piper betle. The sequence goes on along the minus strand of JAURVB010008195.1, from coordinate 99,306 downwards.
TCTCAACTTTAGATAAATAAGCAATTAATTTCTCAAAGTTCATTATTACATGCTTTTGCAGGGCCTCGAAAATGTATAACCATACATATTCACATCATCTAATATAACCTTTCAAATTTGGGGGGAAAATCACAAATGAGTTGGCATGGAGAAATCAGGGAAATACTTTGGGTACCATCTTTTTCCACCACCAGAAATCCCCACTCCCAAGTGGCAGCCATCTACATCATGTCTATTCCAAGTCATCTACTTTCTTCTCTGTTTCTTTCTTCTTTGTAGCCTTGCGGACATAACTCTGGCCAAAGCTTTCATCTACATATTCACGCGAATGAATTCTTTTGTCTTTTGAGTCGTGGACGTGGATTAGAAGTGGTTGATTTGGATGTTTAGAAGGGGACACTTGGATGTGGTGAACATTAGGGGAGGAAAAGCTGTGGTGCAGATAGCATCACTCGAGAAATCATGGCCTTTCAATATTGAAAAAAAACAAAAAAGCTTAAACATTTTGAATGAAACAGATACATTCACGACTTTAGATGCATGCTTCTAAACGACTCCCAGACAATGAAAATAACTTCATCACTATAATTATTAAAAGTAATAACCCAATGGAAGGAACCAAACAAGAGAATCAAACACAAAAAAATAGTCATCTATCAAACAAAAGAAATTGACTTATAAAATCAGTTTTATAATCATAAGCAGTGAACTAATATATAAAGTTAAAAAAAGGAATACTACCCTCGTGTAACCCTCATCTGTCATTTCAAATAGTGATGGATGAGGGGTGTGTGTATCGGTGGAGAGGATTTTAAAAGGTCTCGAAGAAGAAGCCCATTGTGCACAAACAAATGAATAAAAAAGAGAGACTCCATTGGCAATCTATTCACAATTTTGTGCGTTTACTTGACTCTGACACCGCAATGCGTAAAGCTATTCGCTTCACATAACTGGAGAACACCAGACAGGAAAGATCATTACCTCACATTCCACTCGTCCAGACTATCCGTGGTCACAAATGGAGCTTCCAGGGATTTCTTGTCCACTCGATCCCTTCGCGAAGGCAGAGATGCACAATCTGAATTAAGGCCACCTCCTGTGCCATTTATCTCCCGGAAGGTGTCAGGGCATAGAGGGAGCTCAAAATAGAAGTTTGTGGAAGCCGTCCGTCTACTTCACGTTTTCCCAAACATTTCCCCTTTCCTCCAAACGTTCCTCCTAAAATTAAATTCCCTCCTTTCAGCACCTGTGTTTATTTTTATTCTCACTTGCGATATTCTCCATCTTGCTTCTTTAGGGATGCCTAGCTCTGCTGTGTCGGCGGCAGCTCCGACCTACAAAACAACGATGCGCTTAAGGAGTCTCGTCTGCTCGGCATCGACAAGGCGGTGGTGTAGTCTCTGCAGCTCTTCCTACTCTCCTCCCTTAAAGGGTTGACGCAGGGGCTCGACTGTGCGGATGAGACCAATGGAACATGGTCCGCCTACCGCACAAAGGCAGGCATGCCTTCCAGTTCCACTGCTTCAGTCTGTGGCTGCAGATTCATGTTACATGCCCGCTTTGCCGGCAAAAAGTTGACTCTGGCGACCTCGCTATCCTCGCCTTGCACCTGACAAAAACATTTCCGATGGGTTGAGTGCCGGCGAACGTCACGATTGTGTATACTTTGCTAAATGCAGTTTTCTCTAAGCATATGCTAAATGTAGATCTTTTTTTCCATAGATTTCTTTTTCAAACGCATTGCAAGTGTAGATTTGTTCGAATAAATCTTTAATAGCTCCGCGTTGCCGGTGCTAGGTTTATCCCATATCGGTGGATAACGACGGTATTTAGACTAATGAGAAAATTTTATTTTTTAAGTTAACTTTTAAATTATGAGAGGTTTGTAACACATATTGCAAGTCTTTTTGAGTGCCCAAATAACCTAACATTGGTATCAGTGATTGGTTGGGGGCTGAAAAGGTCCAACAGTGGTATTAGAAATTGGTTCGACGCTGAAAGGACCTAATAGTGGTATGAGAGAGTGGTTGGGGGCCCAGACTAACACTAGTATCAGAGCTTGGTTGGGGGTCCAAAGGGCCCAACAGTGGTATCAGAGCTTGGTTAGGGGCCCAAACCAATAGTGGTATCAGAGCTTAGTTGGGGGCCCAAACCAACAGTATTATCAGAGCTTAGTTGGGGGCCCAAAGGGCCTAAGAAGTATCAAAGCCAGGTTCGAGTTAGGGTTTGCCTATATCGATTATGGATGATGTTGGTGAGTTGTATATAGGCTAATGGGAAAGACCCATAACACCTATTGCAAGTCCCATTTAAGGGCCCTTCAGGCCCAACAGTAGTATCAGAGTTTGGGTGGGGGCCGAAAGGGCCCAAGAAATGCTATCAGAGCTAAGTTATGATCTTGGGGGATTTGGTGTTCAGAGTTTCCTTTATGGGAGATTTGGTGTTTGGAGTTTCTTTATGGGTTTCACCTGAGGGGAGTTTGCCATGTGATGATATATGAGTGCCAAACGATGATAATTTCAGGAACGCCCGATGTATGAAGGGGAGTTGTTTGGTTTATCCCACATTGGTTATAGATGATGTTGGTGAGTTTTATATAGGTTAATAGGAAAACTTTATTTCTTAAATTAATTTTTGGATTAAGAGAGGTCTGTGATACCTATTATAAGTCTTTTGAGGGCCCAAATGGCCCAATAAGTGGTATCAGAGATTAATTGGGGGCCCAAAGGGCCCAACAGTGATATCAGAGCCAAGTTACAGGGGCCCAAACGGCCCAAGAGATGGAACACTCAATAAACAAGAGATTACCTTCTTTGACGGAAGTTGATTGTTCAATTCCTCCACGGTTCTTTCTGTTCATATAAGTGACTAATAGCTTATTGTTTCATTCTTTCATAAGTTGAGATTATTTAGTGATTGTGTTTGCGAGCTCAACCTCACGCAATGACAAGATATTCATGATAAAAATTTCACAAAGGTTTATCATTTTTCACGACATTAATGATTTATTAAAGAGCAAGGGTTTATAGAATGACAACTATGACAAGCTATGACATCTTTGCTTGTGACTTTCTGTGATGGTGGAAGACTAAATAGTTTTTGTCTAATTGGAATATTTGACTTCAAAGTCACTTACAAAATTTTTTTATAGAATAATTATGTGATAATTAAAATTTTCAATTAAGAAAATGCAAAACAGTAATGTGACACCATCGCGAAGAACAAATACAATGCAAGGCAATACAAAACAATAATATTCTTAATTCACAACATTAAAATCTTTAACACTTGGAGAATTTGAACCACCTTCTCTAAGAAAATATTTTCCAAAGAACTCTTCCAATTGAGCTTAAGTATTATACTCAATAATGAAGCATAAGCAAGTATTATATATCATACATTTATAAAAAAACAAAATCTATGCATGGTTGAGCTAGTATAACGGAGAAGCAATGGGAGTCATATGTTGTGAAATTAAATATTGTGACTTTCAAAAATAAAATTGTTAAAACAATGTGAGAGACTAACCTCATAAAAAAGGTATTTGTTAGATTTCTTCTCCAGTCTCATATATTTATAATACATTAAAAGCTATCTTATTACTGAGCCTATGTGATTTACTATTGTGTATTTAATATTAAGGTTATTAAAATATCAATTATTTAGGAACAGAATTATAAAATGTGTTGAGATTGGAATACTTGCCAAATTAGAAATAAGAGAATTTAAAGATCTATATAAAAAGTCATGGTCCCCAAGTTGGATATTTGACTTTCTTTTTGACTTCCCATCATCAATAAAGAACAAACCAGACTATACACCACAAATTGGAAGATCTAGACCTTGAGGATTTAAGATCAAAATTTGGAGCTACGAATTCAGGTACGCTTTTGCACTTATTTATTTTATTGGCGATTTAACAAGATGATGACCCTGGAATTTTATCCAACGATTTGTATCCAACGATTTGTATGGAGCTTCTTCATGTTGAATCGTTAAGAACTTGAGTTTAATTCGCGGAGGTTTCAAATTTATAAAGTTGTGAGGGTATAATTTATGTGGATATTGCCCGGCCAAAAGGAAGGTGTCAATGTTTAGCAAACTTATATGCACGCTATTAAGAGGTATAGCATTTATGTCATTCTTTTGCCTCTTCTCCCTCTTTTCTAGATGTGATTCAATTGTTCAAATATGTTGCCAAAGTAACATTTATTAGTGAACTTTTATATTTTTGGAAAATTTGGCATGAGTTATCTATGTGAAAATAATCAGCCCAAATGAAGGTTAGTTTTTAGCCCGATAATAATCGTTCTAGGTATATGATGAATTTTTATACTACCATGCTTGTAGTATGTCGGCCTAAAGGAAGACATATTATTAGGCTGGTTTGTCGTTTATATTTATCAAATATGTTTGAGAGTACTACTTACAAGTTGTAATTTGTGTCCAAAGACTAAATTACAATGTTGTGTTAGGTATCTTGTGATTGGCTCATTAGCATGTAGATGTATTTAATATTTTATTTTCATATCTACATATTTTTTATAGTTACTAAATGTGAGCATTATTTGTTTTGTTTATAATCACTTCTATATTGCTAATATGAATAACAACCCCATCCTTAGTAGTAAAAATTTCAAGAATGGGAAAGAGCACATTATGATTGTGCTTGGTTGTATGGATCTTGACTATGCATTAAAATTTGATCACCCTGCAGATCGGACCAATGAAAATATTATTGTTCAGAAAACTGCATACGATAAGTGGGAGTGGTCAAACTGTATTACGCTTATGATCATGCAACATTTTATTCCAGAATTCCATAAGGGGTGATATTCCTGAAGGATAAAATGCCAAGGATTTCCTTGAACAAATTGCAACCAATTCATAGCCAATGAAAATGTGGAAATGAGTACTATTCTTAATAAAATCTTTTCAATGCAGTATAAAGTTCAAGGAAATCATGAAAAAGTCTAATTTTGTTATGAGACTAAGAGCACTAAAGCTTTAATTGTCTGAGGACATACTTGTGCACTTAGCCTTAAACTATCTTCCCACAAAATTTAGTCCATTTAAAATTTCTTATAATACTCAAAAGAGAAATGGACTCTAAATGAGCCCATAGCTCAAAGTGTTCAAGAAGAGGAGAGGTTACAACAAGACGAGATAAAAAGTGCTCATTTTGTAACTTCTTCAAAGGGTAAAATTGCCACCTCAAAGCGAAAAAGGATTGATCGTAAAAAAACTCTAGACCCTAGAATATCTTAGCACAAGGAGCAGAAGAAACGGAATTCAAGTCCCGTTTGTTTCTTTTGTAAGAAAGCTGAAAATATAAAAAGATTGTTCCAACTACGCTAATTGGTGTAACAAAAAAGGTGAACTTATTATGTTTTTTTGTTTAGAAGTTAATTTAGCTTTGTACCTCGAGACACTTGGTGGTTATATACCGGTGCAACTACTCACATAAGTGTCACAACGCAGGGGTGCCTCAAGAGCCGAGTGCCAGTTGATGGTGAAAGATACATCTTTGTGGGCAATGGCAACAAGTTCCTGTAGAGGCTACTGGTGTCTTTAGAGTTCTTCTGGACACCAAATTTTATTTAGAATTGGAAAATACTTTTGTAATATCGTCATTTAGGCAAAATTTAATTTCTATTTCCTGTTTGGACAAATCTGAATATACTTGTTCTTTAGGAAATGGAATTTGTCGAATTTCTCTAAATTATAATGAGGTTGGAACTAGTACTCTGATTGATAAATTATATAAATTAGACTACCAATCTTTTGAAAGACATAAAAATTTGCATTCAAGTAATTATGGTACTAGGCATAAATTAATCAAAGAGAATTCTTCAATGTTATGGCACACAAAATCAGGTCATATTTCTCAACAGAGAATACAATGACTTGTGTTAGATGCAATTTTTTATTCCCTTGATTTTTCAAATTTTACAATTTGCATTGAGTGTATCAATGGAAAATAAACAAAAGTAAGGAATATGGTTTCCATTCGAAGTAAAGAACCATTCGAGTTGATACATACAGTCATATGTGGTCCTTTCCCTATGACTTCTTAGAATGGTCAACAATATTTTATCAATTTTACTGATAATTATTGTAATACCCCGAATATGGTTCACCTAAGAACTGGATGAGAATTGTTATGATCGAGCCAAGTCACATGTAAATCGACTAATCTGAAAGACTCAAACAAAAAACAAACCGCCCTTTTGGCATTTCAGAGAAAGGAAGACACCACTAAATACACAACTAACACTCAACAAGAAAAGATGAATGGATGCGTACAACAACCTAATAATGAACTACGTGCAATGACATGACATGAAAACACTCAACAAGAAAATGAACCAAAATATAAATAGGTAAAATAAGAGACGAATACATCAAAACAACTGTTGAAGATGAAATTTGAATGTCTCATTTAGAGACTTGATAACATATTGGATTTACTATTACAAAAGTTGGTAAGAACATACATCATAATACATCAAGTATGCATAAACACGCATCAAAAGCAAACAAAAATACTAAAGAAAAACAACAATGCATTGAGCATAAATATGTGTAGCAACTATCTATCCATACTCATTTCACAGGAACACAAGACATACATATATAATAAGAAAAATGTAAGCAATGAGTGTCACTAGCCCAGAAAATAGCTAATGCAAACTAACAAGTGGAATCTGACTTCCAAAGGGCGTCTACTAAGGAGACATCGAGATGCACACAAAATAGCATCCCAAACTAAATTGGTGTTGTGTCACTCTTGGCAAATGTCTCTCAGCAATATCATATAACTAGGCTCACTCTTGGGAAAAAGCACATAACCTAAGCCTTCTCCAAACCTCCATATAACACCTGACCATGAGCACAAAGGCCGAGCTGTAAAACCTGGCCCTCGGCCCTATGTTTTACGTGAGGTTTGTTCTTGGCTCAATCTGAGTACCATGCAGTCAGTCTAGTTCGATTGATTTGGTGCTAGGAGGATCTTTGTGTGTTATTATGTACTTGGGTATGGGGCGTGCTTGCGGTTGAGTTTTCCCATTAGCTTTGATTGCCAAGTCCATGTTTATGTTTTCGTTTGGTTGTGTTGTGAAGTTGTACTTTAGGACCGTTTCCTTGCATTTAGTTGTTGTTTGGGTTTTCGGTAAGGATGTCTTGTTGCATCTATTTTAGGGATCTCAGATTACTGGATTGCCCCTATGGGTCCTGCTTTGATTTGAGCTCCAAGCCTTCACCACTTGAGTTAGGGTTCAAGGCCCATTCAGGTTGCATGCTTTGATTTTTGTTCGTACAGTCTCCATCAGGCTTAGAGCCAGATTCAACTTTTGTCCATGTTGATCTAAGCTTTCCAACCACATATATGTTGCATATGCCCTAGGCAGACCCCACTTGGCCCACGAGTAACCCGACGACCTATTATGCCACATAGCTAGATCTGGGCATGCCATGTCAGCCCTAGCATGCCTTCCCACTTTATGGGAATTTCTCCCACATTTGGGGGTATTTTCACCCTTGTTGTTGTTGCCACTTTGGGCCGCCGCCAAACCATCACCACCTTGACTAGCTTGCGATAGACAATCTACCTAGGCCGGGCTCCAGCACCAACGCCACCGCATTGGCCACTAGTGAGGCAATTTTGATCTGGATTTCACCCATGCCGGTGCCTTTCATGGTGTTTTCTTTCAACAGCAAAGCCTCTCCAGTGGGCTGACCACCCAGATTGCTAGCCCTCTCCATGCCGTGGTTTTGAGACCAACCGACCTCATCATGACCGTGACACCACCGGCGATGCCACCTTTTATGGCAGCTATTTCTCCACATCACAGCCATTTTTTGGCCAGCCACCTGCCAGATTCCATCAGTCCTCACCCCAGATCGATTCCTCTCTCCGAGGCCAACCGATCAGAGCCAACACTAGCCCATTGTCGCTGTCGGAACTCCACCATCTCCAGCGGCTATCCCTCCCCTTCCCGGTTATTTTCTAGCCAGCCAGCAACTAGCCTGCATCAGCTGTCACCACAAACTCCACCGTCATCACTGCCCGACATTTTTGACCTGCAGCAGCCTCTGCCTAACACTGTTGCAGTTTTCGGGCAACGGGCACCCGTTTAGCTCAAGACTAAGTCAGTCCTGCCCTATTTGCCTGTCCATACTTGTCTATGTTCGTGTCCAGCTCAGCCAAACTCATGCATAATACCAACACGTTACCGTTGAGTACTCCGGTTCATATGTGTGATTAACTCTTTGATTTTAATGAGGCACTATTGGTTTTTTTGTGATTAATTTGTATGCCTGTAGAGGATTTTTTTATTTTATTTCAGTTTGCCCACGGATGATGAATCGTCTATTTGCCAATATGGAATTGTTTTCGATTAGTTATTCTAGATTGATAGTCTTTTGAATACAAACATATATTTTCTGCATAGTGTGTTGTTGCAGGCTTGGTTAGGGAGACAAAGATTGAAAATGACTCATGGGAGGGTTGACCTATTTGTTGTTGTGTGTGGTTTGGATATGTTTATGTGTTGTTGGTGGGTCATGTGATGAAATTACTATGTGGGGCTAACAAGCCAATATGATTATCAATGTGAGCCATGTTGGCCATTTAACAAATAGTACTCTGGGCTAGTGAGCCACTTAAATCATGTATAGGAGCCTTCGAGCATTTTAAATGAACTCCAGAGTGCTTTGTGAGGGATTGTGCGAAACTGTTTATCACTAACCTATATTTGAGTTCTTTTGCAAGCGACATACCCTGCAACATTCAATCCAATCAACAATAGAAGAGATCGACAATTAATAGTACGAGTCCTAAATAGACCTGGTACTCCAAATGGGGTATCACACCTATGCGGCAAGCTCCTACACCAAACCTATACAAATAGGACTAAATTCTAAAGCCCATGTACACCTATATGATGCATAAATGACATGATGGATAAATCAAACAACATTAGGGCAATCACATCTATCCTGATCAATCCATACAAATCCTAATAATCATGTTATATGAATCTATATTCCTAGGTGATCATGTCATTAACATCACAAATTTGTTAATATGTAATTTAAACATATCAATTAATTAATTAAAGATCATAATTCTTTTTAATAATCAAACTAATACTTAATTATGACAACTAAATCATTAGAACTAGATGTGTAATTCACAAGTATAATTATCTAACATTAATTAACAACATATATCGATATGTATACATTTTTTAATTAACTAATCAAATATTTTCAATAATTACACATCATAAGCAATAAATCTCAAGATCCTAAAATCAATACAATTTAAAATTATGAATATATAACTACAATGATGCACATGCTAATTATGATCAATCATACAAAAATAAAATTTAAAATTAAATTGTATACCTAAGTAGGCGATTACGTGGTGACCGCAGCGATGGCCGCGGTTGCCAGTGCCATGAGAAGGGAGACGACCATTGAGGTTGCTGTCCCATGAGCAAAATCGGCAAGAGGAAGGGTGGCTCGAGGTAGCTGGAGTGCCACTGACCGGCGGTGACGGTCAATTGTCAGCGGCGATTGTGGGTTGTGACCTGCTAAGGTGAGGGCGGCTAGTAGGTGGTGTCGGTTAGGGAGAGGGGAGAAGGGCTAGGGGGGTTGAGGTCAACTAGGGGGGATGGACTGTGTGGCTGATGGTAGTGTGCGACTAGCCGATAGCGGCACTAGTCGCTGGCAACAGTGCATGCAAGCGGTGGCCCAGTTTTTATCATGGGTAGCAGCGCATGTCATCGCATAGGCCGGGGAAGGGTCGAGAAGGATCAAGGAAGGGCTAGGGAGGGTCGCCGGAGGTTGTCACCAGAGTTGGTGGTAGGCGGCAACACATGCAGGGCAGCGACAGTGGCGGCTGTGAGAGGAAACGAGGAGAAGGGGAGGAAGAGGAGGAAGGGAAAGGGATGGGGGTGAGGGCAGTGACGGTGAGGGGAGGTCGCCGGGGTGGTGGCGGTGACTGGCAGTGGTGAGGTGGTCGCCGGTGAGGTTGGGAAGGAAGGGGTCGGCGGCGTTTGGAGGAGAAGAAAACAGGTAAGTTGAGGGCAGTTTTGTAAATAAAACTTGACTTGCACCAGATTCGAGTCAATAATAATAATTAAATTCTAAAAATATATAAAACTAATAGGATAAAATACTATAAAATAAAATATGCTCAAATAAATAAAATACCATGTTCTAAACCTACCAACCCATCCAAAATCCTATCTAACACATCCTAACACGATAAACGGCCTAATTCTAATTTCTACGGTCTAATGCATGAAATAATAAAAATCTGGCATACTATCGTATATTTTGATAACTCATTTTCCTATTCGGTTATTGACATTATCACCATACATTCGGGTACACCTGACCCTCATGGCTTATAACACATAGCTAGCCTCGGCTAAGCACACGTGTTCTGAAACTAACTCAACTTGGACCGATGGGTGAAACAATTAGTTCACAAGTACCCTAACTCGAGTCACGGGTTTTACATTAGGTCTAATAGTTGTGTGCAGGATCTCTCCAAGCCCCGAAGTCCGAAAACCTAAGGATAAAATTAACCCAAGTACACTAAACCATGTTAAATGTGTAGGCACCCAAAGCAAAAAAGAAACATGGGTTTAGAGGATCTTCTGGGTTTTGTTTTACAGGTAGAAGGGCTCATGTTAGGACCGCGCAAACCATTAGCCTGAAGAATATAAATTGTATTGCATGAGTTGTGATGTGATGTGGATGAGGTAGAACACCTCTGTGATGTCTCAATGTGTGAATTGAGTGAAATGTGAATGTTGGCATGCGATTTGTATTAATTGTGATACATTTTTAGGTTGTGAAAATTTTCCCACGTCCTAATTATGGGGGAGACTTTGCTGAATTTTTTCCAGGATTTGAAGTCTACTTTTGTAACTTGAAATTCTTTTAAGATGTCCTTTTTGCATTAGCCCAGCCTTAGATTCATTAGATTCATTATTGTGCATTATTGTTCATTAGATTCATTCGAGCCTTCTATCTTTTGACACCTTGAGTGTTAGGTAGATCCTGTGAGTTGGCAATTCATTTTAAATGAGCATGAGCATCGGTCCAAGAGTTAATACTTTAATTTGGTTGGTAGTATAAGCCGAATTGGGGTGTTACACGAGTACTTTCAGGTCTTCAATACCTTTTGATACCACAAGTCTAGACATGCACTATATAAAATAGTACTCGTCTACTTCAGGCCTCTCCGGGTGTGAAGAAGCTCAAAACATAGAGATGTCAGGATCATTCGAGGAATGGAACAACCTTCTCATTAATCTAGAGCTCGATGTGACTTTCATATGTACCCTATAAGGTCAAGTCCACTAACTCTCGGCTCATTGAAATTCGACAAAAACTATGTATAGGGCTGTAAAGGGAACCATATCAGTGGGCCCAAAGCCAACATGAGGGGAGTTAAATTCGAAAATGATACGAGGATTCTCATCCTTAAGGGTTACTAATCACAAAACAAAATACATGTAGATGACCCATGTTAAGTAGGTTTAAATAAAATAGTCACTTCACATGTCCTATGATCTGAAAATCAAAACCACAATAGAGTATAACGATAATACTAATAAGAGTCCTAATGGGCCTAACGTCCAAGCTCTAAGCATGACAGCACATTTACGACGAGCTTAGACTCTAGAACCTACTGCTTAGCAAAAGACTAAAAACTCTATATAATACATGGTCGTCATGTGTGCTCATATAACAACAAATCTCAAACAATGGACATCACAAAAAGAATAAATAAATAAGTGTATAGCACACAAATTGAGGCACACAAAAATAGCAAATAAATAAATAAATAGCAACAAACCAAATAAATATAAGAACAATAAATAAAATAATAGGTACTTGAGTAAACATTAGAACAATAATAAATAACAAACTAAACATGCATGAAAATAAAAAGTAAATAAATAACAAAAAATAGTTAAATATGCAAATAATTAATAATTAATTAAATAAACTCACTTATGAATAAAATAATGATAAATAAATAAATAATACATTAATCAAATAATAATAATAATATAAATAATACTACATGAGTTTCCAACTAAATACATGTAAATAATAATGCATGCACAAGTAAGTGATTTAACAAATAAGTGGATAATAAATAAATAAGTAAATAAATAAATAAAGAATTAAATCAATGAATAAACAAATTAAAATGTCTAATCATGATAAATAATACGATAAATAACAATTACACAAGTATGTAATTGAACATGGATAAATAAAAACACATGTGCGAGCAGCTAAATAGATAAATAATTAAATAATTAAATAAAATTTGATAAATATGAATATGATTAATATTAATAAGTAATTGTACCTTCAATCATGATCAATGAGCATACAAGCATGCATCATATACAACAAATAGATGAATAACAAGAAATAAACAATAAATGATTAAATAAATAAATATACAAAAACTTATAACATCAAAATATGTCAAATCATGTAAATACACATCCAAACTAACGTAGTGAGTCTCAAAATACTCGAAATGGTCAAAAAATAGACGAAATGAAGTTAAAAACAGGTCAACGAGTCAATTGGGCAAGTCAGAGAGAGCCAGGCCGAGTCAACTCAATCTAGGTCAAGACGGAATTGGCGGGTCGACTCAGTGGGCTGAATTGGGAACGTAGAAGCGAACACACTCATGGACATGATCGCAAGGCTGCTGGGCAGGTGAACATTGGTTCGGACAAGGTGGACGCGGTCATGGCAAGCAGATACGAACGGAACTTGGTGGGCACAGACAGAGCCGATCGGGGAAGTGAGGCTCCAATGGGCCAGTGGTGCCTATCCCAGGAAAGCAGCAACGGCTACAAGCCAGCTGTTGCCGCCAATATGGTTAGATAGAGGAGCTGGTAAGAAGGTTTTGGGGGTGATAGAGGAAGGAGTTCGGCCACCAGCATCCAGGAAAAGGTCTGCGAAGTTCAAAAAGTGCTGCCAGAAATGACGACGTCACTGGTGGCAATTGCGGCCACAGGGAGGGTTTAGGGTGCTCTTAAAATCTCGGCCTCGGCGAGGAGAAGCTGTATGGAGGTCGTAATTGCGTGAGGGAGCTCGCCGGAGCTGGATAACAACTTGAAAGGTGGTAGTTGCGTGGGAATCCAATGAGCAAAATGGTTGTTCTATCAGCCAATGCAGCAGCGCCAGAGCCGGTGCCAATGCCAGTGCCAATGCTAGCACTGGGCCTAGGTTGACAGCTCGTCGTGAGGTGGTCACGATGGTGCCAATCTAGTGGCCAGAAGCTGGTCAGAGTCTCATCGGCGACAACCCAAACTAGCGGTAGTGTAAAACCCTGTGATCTGACTTAGGGTTTTATACTCATGAATAGATCGGTTTAATCGTTGGTTGGAATCGAGTTAGTTTTAGAGCACGCGTTAGAGCCAAGACCAATCGTGTGTTATGAACCACAAGGGTCACATCTACCCAAGTATATAATGATAACATCAGTAAGGTAGGAGCATGATGAGTTATTAGATTATAAGAGAGTACACCTAGATTTTTTTATTGTTTTTAGTAGACCATAGAAGTATATTTAGGTTGTTTATTACGTTAGGATACGTTATTTATTATTTTTTAGGTGGGTTAATAGGTCTAAAACATGTCATTTTATTTTATTGACCATTTTTTTTATTTTATCATATTTATTTTATATTTTTAGAATTTATTTCGTAATATTGACTCAAGTCGGGAGCAAGTAAAATTTTTATTACAAAACTACCCCTCCCCTTTTCTTCTTCTCCACCCTGAAGCCCCCCGACTCTGTTTTTATTTCTTACTCCCCCTTCACCCTCTGTTCACCATGCCACCCACCGCCGGCCGCATCACTGCCGTCGGCCAGGGCTATCGCCACCGCCTCACCCCCACCTCCTTCTTTCCTCCTCTCCCTACATTTTTCTTCCTGTTTCTCTTCCAACTGACCACTTCTGCCCACCTTGCAGCTGTCGCCGCCAGCCACAAACCCTGGAGATGACCTCTGGTCACCCTCCCTAGCCTTCCCTTTATCCTTCCCCACCCTTCCCCAGCCTGTGCGACGATCTGCACGGTGACACATGTCGAAAATAGGGCCGCCGCTTGAATGCATTGTTGCCGACCTTTAGCACCACCGCCAACAGGTTGCTCGCCACCACCACCCTCGCCATCGACAATACCTTCCTTACACGATCACCCCCTACCCCGTACTGGCCAGACAAGTCCATCCCGGCCATCACCCTCCCTAGCCACCTTGCACTGTTTTCTTGGAGTGCCACCGACTATGTCCTGTCATCTCTGACCCCATGCCACTGTTCGGAATGACGAAAGCCGCCGCCTTGATGGGTTTACCAGGAGATCTTCCAGTGCAAGTTGCTCGGCCGCCGTCAGTGACTGTCGTCACTGCCAGCCAGGTACCCCCAGCCTAGTTTGCCCCCTTCCTCGACCTACCCCGACCGAGGTCGAGCCATGTCTAGCCTCCTCCTTGTCCCTCATCCCTCACAGCAGCACCACCTCATGGCATAGTCGCCTATTTGCGGTGTTCCCGCCGGCAACAGCTAGTGGCCACCGTTGCCGCCGGCTAGTCGTAGGCCGGCTGAAGCAACCCTGGTCAGGCCTCATCATGTCCTAGGCACGTGCTCCAATTCTAGCCCAGCTGAGTCCTCCCTCGGCTGAACCGCAACCATGTGGACGGCAGCGGCGACCATTCCTGCCATCACCATTGTCGCCGCTTTCGGTGCCGACATTAGGTGATGTTATTGCCAATTGATTTAATTTTAGTTCATGATTGTGGATAGCATAACATGATTAAATTATAAAAATTGATATGTATCGCACCGAATTAGAGAAAATATAAAATTAGGTATTAATTTTTACAAATGGTGTAATTTGATTGATAGTTGGCTAAGATGACAAAATATAGGTTATTTGCATGGAAATGATATAAGAGATAGCATTAGGAAATTTATACAGGCAACTGGAGATTGAATTGTGCTAATGTGTTGTTGATCACAATTGATTACAAATGCTATGATTAAAGTATAATTAAAAACCTTAGATTTTCGTCATTAGGGTGAATACGCAAGTTAGTTATTGTAGGATTTTTGAGTTTTTTGTAATTGTGTAAATTGGATGCCCTAGGTTGAGATTTTAATGTAATTGATGTTGCATGTTTTAAATAATGTGATGATGAGTAGATGCACTTGGATTTAGTATGCATCAATTACCAGGTTGGTATGAGAGAAAGAGGTAATAAAGATTAAGTTATTATGAGTACTCAGGTTATGTTAGTAACCACGTGTATTATCTAATTGCATATGCCTTGTTGTGTTCTTTGTTTGATTGACAGTGATTTTATATAGTTCTCCATTGCATTCATACATAACATGATTAAAATGGGCATTTGTATTTAGTTTTGATGTGTAAGTACAAAGTAGGAGCTCGTCGCCTATGCTCGAGAACACGCTCGGAGCTTCTGCCAGGTCTATTTAGGACTCACCCCTGATTTATTGTTCTATTCTATCGTGATTTATTTTTATAGATTGTAGGATAGGTTAAGTGGTGTTTTATCGGATCCCACTTAATTCGAGCCATTTAATCGAATAATTTTCTAGATTAATAACCCTCGAGGATCAAATCCTTCGAGAATGATTTCTAAAACAAGATCCACCACAAGTTGCTTTTGGGGCTATTTTATAAATCCCTTCCCAGGCATAGTATATAATTTTATCAAGTTTTCAGTGAGACGAAAGATGGTGAAACCAACTTATACATACCATGAGCGGGTGCACGTGAGAGTCAAAGCTGGCTCTAGATTGGTGAGAAAGTTGTTCCATTTTTGAAAGATCCTGACAACTACGCACTTAAGTTCCTCACACCCAGAGAACGTGAAGGTTTACGGGTACTGTTAAGTACAACGCACATCCGGACTTGTGGCTCAAAGGGTACTAAAGGCAACTACCTGAGAGTACTTGGTCTTCGTGCTCACGCCCGGAGAATTATGGATGAAAGGGAGGACCTACGATATACTAATAGTCCTGAGGGATGAGAAAATGAAATAAGAAAATGCCAAAAGAGGTATCAATAAAGCAGTCAGTTCGGGATGCTACCAGGTCTGCAGCCTGGTGGCTCCTCAATAAGTGCCCTTTAAAGAGTTCTGGTGACGTAGATGGATGTTTTCCTTCATATGAGAGTGAGCTCTCCTAGCTAGTTTGATATTAGTTATATTTTAGACCAGAAACACTCGTTGCTTACGTGTTTTTATAATATATATAGGTGATGACTAGGAGTTGGCTGCCCAGCCTAGACGGAAGAGCAGTGATGTCTCTTACTTACACATGTCAGATAATTGAATGTTTAATATTTTGTTTATGATGTTATTATATTGAGAATGATGTGATGAAATGGAAGACATGATGATATGATGTGAAATGTGAATAGAACGCACAGGTGGGTCAGGACCCAATGTTCAGAATGAATTATGCAACAGGTTAGAATTTTGTGTGAATGACAATGCCTAATATATTTGTATATGTTTATACATGTTGTTTTGATAGAGTGGCCCCTACCTGCACTTTTAGGGATACTCTATCTGTTTTAATTTAGGAAATTTTTATTAATTTTATTGAAATTATTTTGGAATGTGAATTGATTGACATGCCATCCATATAGTAGCATATTAGGATTTTGTGCATTCATTTATGAATAGTGATTAGTATCTTCATCTTAAAGACGCCGAGAGTAGAACTGCACGAGTTGGGTTCGGGTAGCCGACCTAATCGGGACCAGTGCCATCCTGGTTTGGTTCGTGAGCGTGAACCGGATTTAGGGTGTTACAGTTTTTGGTATCAAAGCCACTTTCGGTCAATTAAGATGCTATATACTATTATACGTAATGTGTGTGCAAAGACTGCTCTAAGTCAAGCTAGCAGGTATCATTTCTGTCCATTTTCTTTACATGCAGATTTTTTTCATAAGTTAGTTGCAAACTGGTGTATTCAGGACTTAATCAAAAATATGTGGAACTGGCCTTAATCAAGCTGACAAGCCATTTCTATGAATTTGTATCATGATATCAAACAGTTTGCTCAGTTAGATGAACAAGGCATGTTGTAGTGCTAGTAGAGATAGAATGGGTATAAGATCCCATCTTATACTAGTTTCGGATGACAGTAGATGTCAACAGGAATGTGACAGACATGTCATGATGGGCTTAGAGACCCACCGTTTCCTTCCATTGCATAAGAGATTTGGATGAGTCAGGATGTCCACATATTCGATCAGATGAGGTAGAATTACATGTGGACTAGGTGTCCATCTTTTGCTGTCACCACATTAATTTTTCTTCCGTAGGAGATGGTGTACATTGTGGGAAGGAGATAAAGAAAAAAAAGAAAAAGAAAAGAATAGGGCAACATTAAGGAGCTTGAAATATAGAGATACTGGCAAGTTAGTTGGCATATGAGATGGACCACTGAGTGCCTTAGACAAATCCCTAAGGATGAAGGTTGTGATTATGCCAACGGAGCCATTGAAGTACATGAAGTATAGATGAGAGTTTGTGTAGATGACTTGAGATGGACCACTTCTAGGAGATAGTAATGAATGAGGATGAGTAGCGAGGTGGATCAACAATCTATGGGACTTCACTGCCTCCCCCTCTTCCACTAGTTTATGTCCTGTCCCAGCAGCATTTTTGGCTTCTCTTTGCCAAACAGAGGCCTCAATATGACAAGGAAAAGATCAAGACCACCATTGCCTATGAAATCAAATATTTGACAAGATTCCATCAGAGATAAAGCACCAGATCAGTGGTTGCCATTTGAGGGCCAATCAACACTGATAGAAGTAGCCACTCTAGATTTCAAGAGATTAGTGTAGGTTCAGCCTAAGTTCATCATCGTACGTGTCACTTCCTCCGGATCAGACACACATGGTTGGACAACCTGAGCATAGTTGTTAGCAGCCACTTCTAGGGAGACAAACATATGGAGGAAGACATGCCAGAGATAGTAGTGGATTTATGATGTATATGATCAAGATCAGATCCTCAACACCTGAGTTGCACAACCGCCTGCCGAGTTGCGCAACCATCGACTGAGGTGCATAACCACCAACCAAGTTACACAACCATCAATCGAGTTGCAAAACCTGCCATTCAAGATGCACTACCACTGACTGAATACGCACTACCACTGTCTATGTATTACTCAACCGCTAACTAAGTGGAGCAATTAGAGCTTAAGCCATGGTCAAGTAGTTGCCTTGCCTCACATGAGGATAGCTATTTGGAGGATTTTGAGCCTTGCCTGGCGACCACATGTCACAACTTTCAGAGATTAGTAGGATCAAAGTTTGAGGAATAAGATATAGCTACAATGGCATCAATAGAACATATGAGTTAGGAAAAACTGAGGTTATTCTGATGAGATGGCGTGAGGATTAGACTTCACCAGCTCTCTTGCAACCATTGTCTTGATTTGGCACCCTTGGGTCAGATGTATATTGCAAAATAGCCCCATCAAACACTGTTAGTGATAGTCTCAACAGAGTCAGAGAACATGACAGGATAACCTCCAAATGGGATGGCCACAATGATCAGATTGTTCAGATAGCATGATAGTACATCCATGGGCCACAACCAACATACACAAATCAGATGGTTAATAGATGATCACACAGGCAGTTTAACCCATTTAGCAATTGACCGGCCAGCGAGAGGAGTGTATTGGGCATAGATAGAGGGTTATTGAGGAAGTGTCTTTTAGAGAGAGTGTGATTTCTTTATACTTAGCTAGCACAATTAGGTCCTTACCTTGAAACATAGGATTGAGCCTTGCCCTAATCCTGAAAGCATGGGCACTAGCGCAAGAGCACTCTCCAAATGGAAAGGCGCCCCTAGGGCACATGGGCACTAGCCCCTAATCTTGAAACCACAATTAAAACACGTACGAATGCAGGGGCACTGATCTAGCGCATATGCGTTCACCGTTTCACCCACTTGTTCCACCAAACATATTTGGCACTTCGGCGACTTGTGCCTTGGCTAACATACAACGTACGATGATACATACAAAACATAAGGTCAATAAAACCAAACATAAATCACTTGGCTCGGTTCACACACGAATTGTGACTAAAATCATCTGGCCAATGGTTTGGGTTTTACAGTAGGTGATAATGGGATATTTCATGGAAAGTCCATGGAAGTTGCCTAGAAGTTTCTTGGGAAGCCGACTTGGGACATCTATAAATATGCATCTCCAATTTGAGTGAGACAGAGCTTTCTTTTTAGTTTTAGTTTCTAGAGTTGATCTTGTTCTTAGAATAGTTTGGAGGTTGAGAAGAGTTGAGAGTTCTAAGGATCTTAAGGAGCAGCATCGCCATTGGAGGAAGATCCAAGAGAAGGAAGATCAACGAAACTATGGCCTGACTGCACTGTTTAGAGATCTCCTATCTTCTTTTCTTTGCCTTCAATTGTATTGAACTCTAATGTTATTTGAAAAGAATTCCATGATATATTTGATTATATTTATGATGTAAACTCATATATCTAGGATATACAATGGATCTTAATTGCAATATGAAATAAATTTATTATTTTATTCCCCAATTTGAGATTGTGAAGGGTTGATTCTCATGTTCTAATCTTAATGCTGCATAAGTCTAGCTACCTTTTGTTAGATTTAGAGATTTGGTTTCACCTAGATATAGGGAGATCAATGACATCATGAATTGAACAATGTATGATGTTGAGGTAAGCATATACTTGATATTATAGATAGTTATATAGAAGAATTGATTGTAATATATCTTATTGTTCTCTCTTGCACATACATGTAGTATTTGTCCAATAGAGGTAGATTGTAATATTTAGCGACAGCTCGTTACAATTACAATTACATATGTTTTCTCGGCTATCAACCCTAATCAATTTGAAAATAGGTGGGAATGGTAATTCTATGTTGTAGCGCAACTAAGGGTTTGTTTGGCTTGCATACAAATAATGTAAATGACATGAAAATTTAAAATAGTCAACCTTCTAAAAATATTTATAATTAATATGTTTTATGTAAAATACTTTTGCATTTATTATTTTATGTGCAAATGAAGTTTGGTTGTATTTAAGTAGGAGCACAAAATGAATATGATTGCTTCAAATTTAACCATCCATATGCTCTCCCATGTGCAACCAATTTTCCATGGGAAAAGTAATTAATTGTAATCATGATTATTTTGAACATAATACTTGTTAAACATGTACATATTTTCTATAATATATACAAACTATATACTACTTTTAGTAAGGTTGATTGGTTTATGATTTCCATGTTATTTACATTATTTCCATGCTAACCAAACATAGCCAAAATGAAATTAAAAATCCTGGATAGCTTCACTAGTTGTTTAAAAGCAATTCTAATATTTTCTTTGCTGATATTTAGCTGAGTTTAGTTTTATTATAATGTATATAATTAATGCATTTGCCTCGAATGACTATTAGTGTTATTGCTTCGATTGATAGTCGAGTTAGAATAGATCTTTAATTGTTTGTTGTTTTTTCTTTTTGTCGATTGTTATTTTTGTCTTTACATTAATTAATTAGCTAATTAAACCACTTAGAATAAAAATAAGATTAAACATACAATTTATCATGGGAACGATCTCTAGTCACTACTTTATTACTTGTTTGATGCCTCCACTTGCACAAGGTATTAAATACGCAACAAGGCAGTGTTGGTCACTTGTACCAACTATCAAAGTTCTATATATGTTCATTAAAAATAAATATTTATGTATAAACAATGTCTTAATTTGGCTTATAATTAACCAAAAGGCAGAAAAAATATATGAGATGAGTTAGAAGTTAGAAGTGGATCTAGAATTAGCCACGGTGTAAAACTTCTTTGCATTTTAGTTAAAAGGGGTTGACTCACAGCTAGCGGATTAGTGATCTATGGATATATACGTAAAACACTTAAAAGTTGACTTATGTATCATAAACTTGCTTAATCTATAAGTTAGTGAACTCGACTAAATTAAAAAGAAACCAAAGAACGGCCACTTCAAATAAATGTACTAGGACCAATTACTATGCGTCGATCTCTTTGATTCCTTGCAAAAGAAACTAAAGAAGCATTGAAGTATGGGTCAATCTTAAAATATAAAATAAATAAAACTATTTGGATCAATGACAAGATATGATCGCCTCAATGTCCTCAAAACATCCACTTCTTTTTTACTTGATTTGACTTCCCAGGCATGATCCATTTTCCCCGCCGCTATTCGGGCTTGAAATATAAAGAGGGCTTGAAATATGAGAAAATGTTTGGGCTTAGTAATGGCTAATGGGCCCATAGTTTTCACATGGGTATTTTTAAATTTATGTCCGTCAACAATAACGTCTGCTACTTGTTCATAGAACTTGCCCTGTGTTATGGCTATATAACTTATATTTTGGGGGTTTTGAAATTGTTCATAATGGGTCCATTTGGTATATAAAATTTAAAATTTTCAAACTAAGCCATGTCTAAAATATATATATATATATATATATATATATATATATATATAGAGGGCTGCCGCAATGCGCTGCAGCCCTTTTGTAACGCATTGCATGTACACCGGCGTGACGGCCCACAGGCCTCAAGTCTACATACCCAGCCGTCGACCCGCCTAACCTGTCCGACCCGCCCGCACGTCCGAACCCGCCACCCATCCGACGCCGCCCGCCGCCCTGCCCGATGCCCTGCCCAACGCCCGTCGCCCGCCCGATGCCGTCCGATGCCCTGCCCAACGCCCAACGCCCGCCCGACCCCGCCCACCGCCCTGCCCAACTCCCGCCGCCCGCCCGCCGCCGCCCACAGCCCTGCAACCGACCCCCCTGCCGTGGCTCCCCTGGGCAGCACCACCGCCCGACCCCGCCCACCGCCTTGTGACCGACCCTCCCCGCCGCGGCTTCCCTGGCAAGCGTCGCCCGCGGCCCTGCTCCCGGCCCCCCACCGCCCCCACCCCTTTCTATTATATACTTAAGTTACCCTCAAGCACAGCTGTGCTGCACCACAGCCCAACCTTTTATATATATATATATATATATATATATATGAAAATGCTGCTGTGTGCTGTATGAAAATACAGTGCATCAGCAGCACAACGAATTTGGGGCATTGGATAAAAATCCAACGGCCCAGACTCGTTTTTTTTTACCCTTTCCTCCCCGTCCCGTTGTTCACGCTGCCCCCACGGCACCGCCGCCCCGCCCCCGGCCAAGTCCCCCCAGCCCTTCCCGCAGCCACCGTCCCCCACCGCCCCCACCCACATTGCTCCCCACCCACACAAGCCCCGCCCCTCAAGCCGGTTTTCGCCGCACCCCGACCCCGCCCCGCCCTGCCCCCAGCCCCGCCACTCCCCTCGCCAACCACCCCCCCCCAGCCCCGCCCACAGCCATCCCCCACCGCCCCCGCTAACAGCGGCAACGGTCCCTCCTCGCGTTGCTCCTCCCGAACTCTATATATATATATATATATATATATGAATTATGGGAAAAAAACCAAATAAAAAATAAGGTGACCTGAGTTTGACTCTAGCTCAGAATAAAATTCTACCCCTCCAAACATGGCTTAAACAAGCCGATTTTGAGTCAAAGTAAAATTCAAGCTCTACTCACTCATAGATAAAATTAGGATAAGAAATCTCAAAATATTTACTTCAAGATACTTTATTTAGTGCAGCCCAATTAAAAAACCCAAGAAAGTAAATTTTTCGGGTAATTTTTTATTTTTCCAAAGCACATTTTTGGGGCAAATTTGAGATCTGGATTGGCCCTCCACCCTCCTCTCCCCATCCTCTTTTCGTTACATTTATTTATATTTTATAGTTGATAATTGATATACTTAATTATCACGTGTATGTTAGGTTGGAATATTTTATAAGTGCATATTAACGAACTTTGGAATTTTATTCATTCGTACAATAATGAGCGCTTGATTTATATTTAAAATAACCGTTCATTGTATATATGCTTAAAATAACAGGAGTCAGATGTTTAAGTACTTTTGTTTATCTGCATTCATCTTATACCTAAATTACTACTAGAGTGAGTAATTTTACATTTTTTTTGTGTTCATTGTATATTTTTAGCTCATTATCATTATATTTCCCACTTAAATTACCCATTAGATTAGCACTTTCATAATATTGATGGCTCACATTTATGTAGTATAAATTAAATTCACATTTTTGTTTATTTATTGTAGTAAAACAACAATCAATAATTATAAGGGCGCACACCATAGAACTATATCAAGCTACGCCACAAAACAACGAGGGAGCTCACCAGAAGTTGCATTGATCTACACATCACACCCAAGACTTGCTCATCTCACCATTAGTTTTCTGCCTGATCACTAACCATACATTCTATCAACTGTTTACCTATATCTATCACTCTGTTTGTAAAACCCGTAATTTGAATCAGGGTTTTATAGTCTGAATCGATTGGTTCAATCGCTATTTTCAGTCGGGTTAATTTCAAAACACACGTACCTAGCCGAGATCGGTCTTGTGTTATTAACTATGATAGTCATGTGTGCCCAAATATATGATGATAACGTCAATAATACAGCAGCAGAATGAGTTATCATAATATATAAGAATATGTCAGATTTTTCTTTATTTATATTAATAGTCATTGAAATATTGTGTGTATTATATTTTATGGGATTTTCCCCTATTTTTCTAAAAACATTTAGAATTATTATGAGTTAATATTATTTTTCTAAAGTTAGAGTTGAGTCAAGTTTTAATTACGAGACGACCATTCATTTTTCTCACTGACCATTTGTTTTTCTCACTAACCATTCGTTTTTCTTATCGACTCGTTTTTCTCACCGACCATTCGTTTTTCTCCCCAGCTACTTGTTTTTCTTACCGACCACTCATTTTCTTCCCCTGACATCTATTTATTCTACACGTCCAACACAGTCACCATCCAGCTGCTACCATCCTCCTCACCCAACTTCCTTTTTCTTTTTCTCCCTTTCCTCTTCCCCACGATCCTTACTCGAGCCAACCACAACCTTGTCGCCGTTGCCGCATAACTGACGATTAGGTATAGAAATTTATCCAATTTTATTTGATTGTTTTATGATTTTGGTGTGATTGTAAATAGGTGTTGGTTTAAATTTAAATGCATGTTAACGGATGATAATAGTAAATTAGATTTTGAATTTAAATGCATTTAAATAGATGTTGTCTTGTATGGATTGATGAAAAGTGTAGCATTCATGCATTATAGTTGGTGTTAGTATTTAGTCTTGATGTATAGGTACGGAGTAGGAGCTCGCTGCCTAGGCGCATGGATACGATTGGAGCATCTACTAGGTCCATTATGACTTGTTTCCTATTTTACGCTCTACTCTATTGTGTATTATTTTATTACTTGCAAGACGAGTTGAGTGGCGTTTTATTGGATCATTTAATCGATCGATCTTCCAGAATAGTAACCTTCGAGGATAAGATCCCTTGAGTATGTTTTCAAAAATAAGATTCACTACAAGTTGCCTTCGGGCCTATTAAATAAATCCCTTCACAGACCTATATATAGTTTTATCAAGTTTTCAGTGAGACGAGAGATGGGAAAACCAACTCATACGTACTATGAGTTGGTGCACGTGCCAGTCAAAGTGGGCTCTGGATTAGTGAGTGGGTTGTTCCAATCCCGAGGGATCATGACAACTCCCGTTTTGAGTTCTACACACCCAGAGAAACATGGAGGAGGGATCATGACAACTCCCGTTTTGAGTTCTACACACCCAAAGAAACATGGAGGTTTACAGGTACTATTTAGTATAGCGCATGTCAGGACTTGTGGTTCAAAGGGTACTAAAGGCAACTACCTGAGAGTACTCGGTCTTCGTGCTCAAGGCCAAGAGAATTATGGAGGTAAGGAGAGGGCTTAGGATATACTAGTAGTACTGAAGAACCAGAAGAAGAAATGAGAAAATGCTGAGAGAGGCATCAACAGTAGCAAAGCAGTCAGTTCAGGATGCTACTGGGTCTACAAACCAGTGGTTCGTCAGTAGGTGCCCTTCAGAGAGATCACGAGAAGTATATGAGCGTTTTCTTCAAATGAGAGTTTTCTCTCATAGCCAATTTGATGTTAGTTATAATTTTGAACTAGTAACACTCGTTACTGACGTGTTTTTATAATGTATGTAGGTGATGATTATGAGTAGGATGGGCTAGCCTGGATAGAAGAATAGTGATGTCTCTTACATACACTCATATCAAATAATAGCATGTTTAATATTTTCAGGATGATATAATGAAATACAATACATGATGATGTGGTGTGATATGATATATGTTACAGTAGAAATATTGCTAACGATGACATGTTAATAAATATGTTTAGACATTGAATAAGTACAACAAGTAAGTCAAGACCCAAAATTGATGAGAAATATAAATAGAATGCTTAGGTGGGCCGAGACCCAAGCTTCAGAATGATTACACAGCAGATTAGAAAGTTGTTGTTAGACTATTTTCAATAACATGCAAGTATACACGGTCGAAACAAGTAATATAATGATAAAATCAAGTATCGTCCCACAGAGAGATGAATTTTCTATAATTAATTAAAGAAAATAAAATTAAGAGCAAAATAAAAATAATTAACTTAACTAAATCTAAATAACTTTAAATAAAAAAACGTTAAAATTATAAAACTCGTTCTAGAGTCGAATTTCCCTTAACATGAATTTAATCTTCATCAAATCTTACTCTTATCTTTTATTCCCTCGGATTGTCGATCTAGGATAATTATATGACATGGTGGCTCCCGCTCCTTCATGCTTCTATTATTTTGCCTCAATTTCTACCTCCCGGTGATAATTGATTAATCAACAAAATAATGCATTAAGAATTGCCTTACAATCGCATACGGTGTTGTGTATCTCCCGACCACAACGACAAACAAGTCAAAAGACTCGTCGTATGATGAACTACCAATGACTAATCTAATTAATTTCTCCCGAAATCTAATTAAACCTCACGATCTAAGAAATAGGTGATCAATCTATTCTTAGCATTTAGAACATGATAATTCAAACGATCCGATTGAATAAAAGAGTAAGAGCTTGAAATGAATTCAATTAAATCATGTTAAGTTCCATTCTTCTCTAGAACGAAATATAAAACTACTCCATAATAAAAATAGAAAATGATATAAAAAAGAAACTAATTTTTATTATAAAAGAAAAAGAAATTACAAAAACTAAAACTACTACTTCTACTACACTCTGAAGCCAAGAGATGATATATGATTAACAACAAATGACCACCCCTTTATATAGAAGTGGAGATACAAGAATTCGAAGAGGGTGTTCACAAATCGACGTAATCTAATTAATTATAATGTCCCTTTAAGTTTCCAACTGTTCGACTCCATTGAACACCATACATTGTAGCCATTGGGTGGCGCCAAGTGTCATGACCAATCAAATCTAAAGCTTAATTTATTCATCTTTTTCTGCATTAAAACATCAAAGTTAAGCATATATAATAAAATATTAATTAACTAAAATAATAAAGTAAAATATTACTTAATTAATAATGTTTATACCCGAGAAGTTCAAAATCATATTAAAAAACTGGTAAATATTGTATATTTTAAACACTTAACAGTTGTATGAATGAAAATATATGATATATATATATATATATACACACACACACACATGTATACATGTTAATTTGATAGGGTGGCCCTTAATTACACTTTTAGGGGAGACTTGGTTTGTCTTATTTTACGAATCTTATCGATTTTCATGGTAATTATTTAGTATGTGAATTGCTTGACATGTCATCCATGTAGTAGCATATTAGGTTTATTTTTGCACATTTATCTATGCATAACGATTGACATCTTCCATCTTGAGACGCCGAGAGCAGATCCGCAGGAGTTTGGTTCTAGTTAGCCGACCTAACCGGGACTAGTAACATTCCGGTTTGATTCACAAGAGTAAATCGGATTTTGGGTGTTACACTGTTCATGTGATTCCCTGGCCATATCTATTACTTCTAGCACTCTAATTGGCCATTCCTTTTTCTCTATCTTGTCTGACTCCTATATGATTTTTACTTGAGTTATCTGACGTCTTCGTCTGTAGTTTCATTGGCTCCATGTCGGGTCACTCTTGGAGCCAGCTTCTTCCACTTAGACGACGGTTGAGCCACTCAGACAATGGTTGTACCACTTGAACAGTGGTAGTGCTACATGGTAGTGGTCATGCTACACAAACAGTAGTTGTGCTACGGTCGTCCAGCATTAGTATGTCTGCTAGTTCGCATATGTTCGCAGAGCAACCGATTAGTTTGAAATTATATCATCATGTTGTATTATTCCACTTTATCTCGATCCATCCTTACATCCTTGTTTTTTTCCTTATTGCAAGGGGATGATCCACCTGACACCCAAATCTATTGTCCTATTGCCTGACACATCTTATACCCGGTGTCCATCTCCTTGCTAGTCACTATCTGTATCACCTTCATTCTGTGGCTATCCAAAATCAAGCTCGATCCACACTCAACCGGCTAGCTACACGTTGGGTGGCGAGGTGTTTCCAAACTACTATGCTCCCTTGATTTCTGTGTCAAGGATGTAACAATTCTTGCTTCAAGCTAGAGCTGATCCTGACAGTTGATGATGTATTCACAATTTCTGATCCACATCCTCTGTTTCTGTCTCCTGACCGCTGCAATAGTGTGCCCTCTTATCTGTTAATCCTTCTTTTTGTAAGAATTATGGATGATGTGTCCACTAACCCTGTCCACTCGTAGCTAGGGAACCAGTATGACAAGTCTTCACTATCGTGAATCGTGGTGTGTTGTAAATGTCCAACCTCTCGAGACAATTTCCTTCTTTCTTTCCTTTCTTTTCTTTTCTTTCTCTCTCTTTTTTCTCTCTCCATATTTTCCTTTTATTCTCTCTCTTTTTTTCCCCTTTTTTCATTTCTTTCTTCTTCATCTTCTTCTCTTCTTTTTTAGGAAGTGGATGAACTCTCTTTCTTCCTTTGACAATTCCGGGTTTGAAAAGTTTGTTGACAGTCCAAACCTATTGATGGTCCAAATCTACTAACAGCCCAACCATTCTGTGCTGTCCGGCAACCTGACATTGCCTGTGCCCCAAATGGTCTAAACCCAAATTGAGCATAATGACCCCAACTCACTCTTGCTAACAAAGACCAAATTGACCAGCTACCAATCTAGTAAGAAGGAAAATAACAATAGCAACAACAACAACGCAAGCACCAAGAACAAAAGCACAC
This sequence comes from Piper betle, assembly GCA_033002965.1. Taxonomy (NCBI): domain Eukaryota; kingdom Viridiplantae; phylum Streptophyta; class Magnoliopsida; order Piperales; family Piperaceae; genus Piper; species Piper betle. Next base: position 70,909 of record JAURVB010008195.1, on the reverse strand, counting down.
AAAAGGCACATCGAACACACCTATTAGAGAAGACTCAGATCAACTCAAGGGAAGTTGACAACACAACAACACAACAATGAAACCTTCTATCTTAATTGACTAAGATTTAGCTCTAATACAAAAATTATAACACCCCAATTCGACTCACAGTGCCAACTGAATCAAAATATTAAATTCTGGACTTATACACTTGTTCATTTAAGATGTAAAGCCGACCCATAGGACAGACCTAACTACTCGAGATGTAAAAGACAGAAGAGTTGAAGGAATCTAATGTGCAACCAAACCACACAAGATTGCACAAAAAACATGAACATACACCTAGGGTTGGGCTGATGTAAATAGGACATCCTATATGAATCCAAATTACAAAGGGTGTTTCAAATCCTAAAAAAACCCTGCAGAGTCTCCCTTGGGACGTGGAAAATTTTTCATAACCCTATATAATTTCATAATTTATAAAAGTCACACGCATGCATTCACATTTCACACACAAAAGCATTTCAGTGGTGTTCTACCTCGTTCACATCACTGATCATTTACAACCAAAAATTACATTCTTTAGGCTAATGGTTAACCTGGTCTTTACATAGGCTCTTCAACCTACAAAACCAAGCCCAGAAGCTCCTCCAACCCATGTTTCTTCTTTACTCTAGGTACCTGCAAATGTAACATAGTTTAGCGTATGTGGGTTTTATCCTTTAGTTTTAGGACTCTAGAGCTTAGAGAATTCCTGCACAAAATGCTTAGACTTGCATGCCCCATAGTATACCGAGTAACACCCCATTTCGGCTCACTCGTGTGAACCACCCACCCAGAATAGTCATCGGCGACCGTACCATTCACTAATCCACTGGATTCAGTTAAGCCAACCTGGATCTGCCCTCGGCATCTTAAGATGGAGATGTGACATGCAAAACATGGACGGAACAATTGGGTTCTAACGGAGTCCTACATGCATGCCATGACATGCAAGCAAAAATAGGACAAACACAATAAAGGAGAAATCAAAAGAAAAATATCTATTTCTATAGAAAAAAGGACAAAGTTTCCTCTAAAAGTGCAATAAGGGCCAACCTGTCCACAACAAGGGTGTATAAATATTCTATCAAAATAATATAAAACATGACAATCTATCATGGCATTCAGTCATTATCACTTTCACCTAAGCCAAGTCTGAGCTCCAAGGCTCCCTGTTCATTCACATTTATCTATTCGTTTCATAGGCAGTTTATCAAGGCATGACACAACATGATTATCATTCACACAGCACCAACACAACATCATTATACATTACACACGGCAGGTACATGTGTGCGTGGTTTCATGCTACTCCTCCGTAGTCCCGACAGTTTTCATTCATCACAATTCTCACCTACATAAATATAGAAAACAGTCAATAATGAGTGTTACCAGTCCAAAAAATAACTAATAACAATCTGATACAAGAGAGTTAACCCTCCTGTTGAATAAAAATCTCATATACTTCCTCAAGAACTCTCACAAGGTTAGTAATGGGAGACGTCGCCCTCAGGCGGCAGCATCCCCTTTTCATAACATTCTCTTACCATAACATTCTCTTTCCTTGGCCATTTAAACTATCCCTTTACGTGGGAAAATCATTCTCATTCATCTCAGCCTTCTACGTCCTCTGAATTACTCCTGGTCCTGAATACAGGGGCCGAGTACTCTCAGACATGCGCTTTCAATACCCTTTTATGTTACAAGTCTAGATATGCGCTGCACAGACAATACCCATAAACCTCTACACTTCTCCGGGTTTGAGGAACTCAAAGGTGGAGTTGTCATGATCCTGTGGGAATAGAGTGGACTCACACCAGTTCTAAACCCACTGTCAACTAGCACGTGCTCGCTCGCATAGTATGGTCGTCGACCCTCATTCCACTCACTGAAAATGCGAAAAACTACATGTATATAGGTCTGGGTAGGGATTTATATAAAAGGCCCAAAGGCATCATGAGCTGGATCTGAGTTTCGAAAATAAACTCAAGGGATCTCATCATCCAGGGTTATTAATCCAAAAATAACGTGCGACTAAATGACCCGCTTGAGTGGGATATAATAAATCCACCACTCAACACGTCATCTTACCTGTAAAAACAAAACACAATGGAGTATAGATATAAAACTAGAAGCGAATCCTAACGTACCCGACAAAAGCTCCAAGCGTGTCCTCGTGCCTAGACAACGACTTGCTTCGTCCCTACACATCAAATCTAAAAGCTAACACCCACTAACTAAATGATGCATCAAACTCATCATGATCAACACACTCACAACACAAACAACATCCATCAACAGTCAAACAATTATCAATATAGAAATAACTCTAACTCATCCTATTCATACCAATTTTATTATATTTTTCTAAGTTACATTGTACTCAGTTGTCATACTCAGATTTACTTTACATAATTAGAACACTAATAGCCATTCACTATCAATCAAATAATGCAATTCATCACTTCAACTATAATTAGGCATTCATCACAACAATTAATCAATCCTACCATGTTGTGCTAATAAATATCAATTATAAATAATTAAATCAGAGGTAATTATACCTCGCGTCGTTGACAATCGGCGACGGCTAGGGTTTCATCGTGCTCAGCGGCGTCTGAAGTTCGATCAGGTTCGACTGGAAGAACTCAGCAGAAGATCCAGAAAATTCCAGCGAATCTAGTTTTCTGGCAGGTTCTGGCGGTTTTCCAGCGGCTTTCCGGTGATCGACAGGATGGTAGTGGTATGGGGTACCGTTGGCACCGGCTCGACGAGCTCGACCCAATGGTGGTGACAGTGAGGATGGTAGTGACGGCGATGATCACTGAAAGCGGTGACGAGTTTGATTGGGGCAGTCGGTCACTCAGATCGGACCCACGGCCGACCTCGGCAGCAACACTAGGGAGGGGGAAATGTCAGGGAGGTCAAGGGGTGTGGTCATCGACGTCACGGCAGCAGCGGAGTGGGCTGGACAGTGACGAATCAACTAGGGTAATGTCCCACTTTTGTGGGGCGATTCCGGCGTTGTGGCGGCGAGACGAGTGGTCAGGGCAGCACGGCGACGACACGGCGGGGCTTGGCGGCATCAATCGCTCGCAGGGCGGAATCGGCAATGGCGACAGCAACAAACACAGGGGCGGCGGCGATGGGGTTTGGGGTGATGAAGTGTTAGGAGGGAGAAGAAATACTTCGGTGGCAAACTCGTAAATAAGTGTTGACTCGATTCCTACTGGAGTCAAAATTATAATTAGTTCATAATAAATCTTTAAAAAATCCAAAAAATATGGAAAAATCCCAGTAAATATATTACACACCATAACAATACAATGACATGCTCTATAACTAATAACCCACCCAAACTACCCTATAACGCATCCTAATGCGTTATTCGGCCTAAAATTATTTCTACGATCAAATACATAAAAGAAAAAATACTGCATACTTTTATATATTCTGATAACTCATTTTTCACCATCTTTTCGACATTATCATCATATATCCAGGTACACTTGACCCTCATCGCTCATAACTCACAGCTGGCCTCGACTCAGCACGCGGTTCATGAAACTGACTTGACTCGAACCTATGGTTGAACCGACTGATTCACTATTGTAAAACTCTGACTCAAGTCACAAGTTTTACATACTATATAAAACAGTTTGAGTGCAGGTTAGTAATAATAATTGTCATACATCCTAAGACATGACAACTCCGTATTTCAAGGTCGCAGGTTCTCACACATGAAGGATAGGTCATTTGTACTAATACAGATAAAATTCAAAGTGGTTCACTAGCCCAGAATAGTATTTTCAATGCAAAATTCACTCGCCTCACATGGGTAATCATATTAGCTCACTGGCCCCATATAATATTTACATTACATGGCCCACCGGCTCAACATCAACATGAGCAAACCACACACACAACAACAACTAATCAGACATACCATGAGTCATTTTTTATTCTTATGCTTCTCCGACCAAACCTGCAACACCAAACTATATATATAATATATGTCAATAATTAAAGATTAATGTTCTAGAAGTAAATACATAAAATAATTTTCCAAACTAGCAAATGTACGACTCATCATCCCCAGAAAACTTCATCATGAAATCAGAAACTTCTCCCACCCACATCATCATACCGAAATATGGCTAATGGGGCATAATTATAATCAGAGATATATACATGAATATAAACTGGATATACTCAATGGTAGCATGCCAATATTAAAACCAATAAGGTCTAAATCATAATTACCATTATATCTTGGATACACTCAACATGAAGTCACAACATATTCACCACAGCATTGCATGGCCCAGATACACTCAAGGGGAAACATGCACATCTAAGATATACACATTGCTAGTAGGTAATAAAGTTCATATACATATAAATATAAATTAACCGCCAAATCGAGCACCATAGGTACGTACCGACCAAGCCCCTAGATGGGTGTTACACTCCCATCCATCACACGTGCATAGAAAATCCAAAATTTATGCAATAGGTATAAGGCCTGTGAAGGGCTGATAAATAGTGCTAGAGCGACTTTTGATTTGGATCTCATGTTTTTGAAATTCATATCAAGGGATCTCAACCTTGAAGTTTTATAAGTCCAAAAACTCAGTATGATGACCTATAGGTAGTGGGATACAATAAAATGCCACGAACTACGTCGTACGATATCAATCAAAATTGTGATAGAGCCACACTGCAAATCAAGTAGAGAGAGTCCTAATAGACTCGTGAGGCAAGCTCTACGTCCTAGCTAGGGAAGCTTGACTCCTCCCGACCTACTAAATGTAGACCACTACTCAAATTTTGAATGGTGAATGTGTGCAATAACATGCAGACAATCCTAAATGCAGCAAATGACAAGACATGTCAGACATGAAATTAAACACACCACATGTAGCAACAATCTTCTCACATAAACATACTGAGCATGCCGAAAACTGCACAAGATTCTAATAAATCAATAAAAATGTCAAAATAAAGATCTCAATATTTTGTGAAATACATTTCTAGATTCTACCTAGTAGTTAAATTTAGCTAGAGATATCGAGATGTCGCGAAGGCTTACAGCAATTTAATTGATACACTTGGCATGCTAATCAAGAATAAGAACTTGGTAAAGTTATGAAAAATAATTTAAGATTTCAAGTCAATTATTTAAACTTACCCCTAATGATAATTTTGCTGTAACGACTTTAATCTAAAGAACTTGTTAAATCCAACCCGTACTTATGAGTTAAAGATTATCATCATTAAAATAATCTTATATCATTTAGTTATTTAAGATAATTAGGATAATTATCATATAACTTAAGATTTTCACATCCTAACCATTTCATAACCAATATGAGTTAAAATATTATTATTTTAACTAATTAATTAATTAATTACCTAAACACGAGAAATGAGAACACCCGGACATGACCGAAAAATTATTAAGTTTTAATTTTTTTAAAGGTTCAACCGTCAATAGGTAGATTTAGTCACTAGATTATTCAAATTTAGACCGACGCGATTATTTTATTATATTTGATACCCAAAAATTGCAACAAACAATAAAAAACACATTTTATCGTAAAATCAACAAGAAAATCACTAGATCTATATGAGGAGATGATGATCTAACTTTCTACATGCCTTATCACATAGATTTATATACAAACAACCATGCATTGTGCCCAAAACAAAAAGAAATGGGGTAGGAAGAAGTATTTCTCGATGGGGAGGGGAAGAAAATGAGGAAGAGGATGAAAAGAATGGAAGAGAGGATCCAAATGGTGGTGTGGTAACCTACAACGGTGGCGACCAGCAGCCAGCAATAGCAGCGGCCCACAGCTTTGATAACCGGGAGGGAAGAAGGAAGGAAGGGGAAGGCAAGAGAAGAGAGAAAGAGGAGAAGGGAAGAGGGAGGATGAAAGGGGAAGGAGGAAGGAGAAAGAGGGGGAGATGGGGCGACTAGGAAAGAAAAGGGGGGAGGAGGGGGATCAGCCAAGAGAAAAAGCGAGGGGAGAAAAAAGAAAGGAAAGGGGGACAAAGAGAAAAGGAAGGAAGAAAAGGAGGGAGGGAGGAAAAGGAAAAGAAAAAGAGGAAGAGAGAGGAAAAAACAAAGAAAAAGAAAGGGAGGGGTAATAAAGAAAGAAAAGAAGGAGAGGGAAAGGGAGAGAGATATGTCCGAAATGCGTGCAACACAATTCTAGCTAACGCGATACAATCACTCAACGTGCACAAAATAGGAACGAATATAACCCTAATTTATAGAGCACAACAAAACGAAACATAACCTACTAGCTTAGCAATTGGGTCAACGTAAAAACTCAATTGCAAAAGTATCCAATGCACAAGCCCACAACAACACACAATGATCATCCTAGCCTTAGACCGATTGAACTAGACCAACTACGTGTTACTTGTACTGAGCCAAAGACAAACCACACATAAAACACCGAGCCGCATGAACAAAGCTGAATACTATTTTACTCACGAGCTAGCTTAACTTGACTACACTTTTGTATAGGGATGAGTTTAGATTAAATATGGCTAATCTGAATCTACCAAATCTGTATAGGGATGAGTTTAGATTAAATATGGTAATCTGAATCTACTAATTTGTATCCGACTGATAAATAAATAATATAAATTTAAATATAAAAGTGGAGAAAATAATAAAAATTATTTTAAATATTTTAAATTTTAAAATGAATATTATTTTATAAAATATCACTTATCCTGTAAAACCCACCTTCGGGATAGGGTTTTACCCATTTATAGTTTGCCTGGTTTGGGCCACTCTCGAATTGATTCGAGCAGAGCTCGAGCCAGACCAATTTTTAGACCAAGAGTATGGAGCCCAGATGGCCATATGAGCATGTTATGGTGGTGGCTAAGTATGCTCGACATGCAGATGATAGCTTTAGTTATGCTACAGCAGCGCATGAAGTTATTAATGTATACATGAGGTATACATATGATTTTTATGAGTTAGCCAGGGTTTTAAGCCTAGATCTACGCCGTTACAGCGTTAAGTATACGTTAGGGATTTTCAGGATATCTCATTACATGCATCATAGGGAGTCAGGGTGGGCAAGATCCAAGCCGCCCACATCAGGCCTAGCTTTCTCCCTTTGATTTTCAGTGACTTTCCAAAGTTTTTGGAGCTTTACCCCATAGCACGGCCATGACCACCTCGTGGCCGGCTATCGTTCATACAGACCATCACCATTAGCGCCAGCGACCGAGTATTTATCACTATTCATAACCGTCGTCACCACCTTTCAGGTCATTTTCCAACGCCGGCAAGTATCCTCCAGCAAAGCCAACCACCCAGATAGCTTCCTCTCACTGAGATCTTCCGTTTGAGACTGACACTAACCTCCATCGTGGACGCGATTGCTGCCGGCAACTCGCACGTGCCCTATGGCATTTTCGATCATTTTCGGTCATTTTTCGGCCAGACACTGTTGAAAGTCAGCCCACATAGTTTCCTCACTCGACGATCAATATTTTGAGACTACCCATGACCATCATCGTGGCCACGATCGCCACCAGTGACGTCACCACACCCAGCGGTGATACCTCCCCTTTCCGGCCAGCTAAAGACCAGACCTTGGCAATCACCACTGCCACCGCACTCCCCATCCTCCCCTCTGTCGATCACGACGGGTAGCAACCTTCGTAGCGGTGCCATTGTCGTTTTCCAGCGATGGGCATCAGCCACCCCGTTTGGCGCATTTGCATGTGTTTGCCTCCGCCTGCACATGTTCGCTTCCCCTGCCTACATTCACATCCTCCTGGTCATGCCCGAGTCTGCTAGTCCGAGCCCGTGTCCATGTCCATCAGTCCAAACCTACCCTGTTGACCCAGCCTAGCAGTTTATTTAACCCATACCAAGTTGACTCAGCCCAACCCGATTTAGTCATTTTTGAACCGTTTTCGTCCTTTCTTGCAATGTTTTCGGTAATTCGAGAACCCCTATATTAGTTTAGATGCATATTCACATGATTTAGTATGTTTGGATATTATGATTATTTTTCTTTATTTATTATTACTCATTTCTTATTATTCATGTATTTATTGATTATAATGCATGTTTATATGATTGCTTATTATTATTAATGATATATTTACTTATTAATATTAGTCTTCTTTATGTTTACTAAATTATATATATATATATATACATATATTTATTTATCTATTTGTTTGTTCGTGTGTGTGTTATTATTTATTTGTATTTAATTATGTGTTCTTGTATTGTATAACTATGATATTATTATTATTCATGATTAATGAGTATTATTTATTTATTTATTTATTTATTTATTGAATTATTAATTATTTAATTATTTAATTATTTATATGTTTACTAACACGAGTATATATGATATTTACATGTGTTTAGCTATACATTTATATGGTATAATTATATTATTATTTTATGATTAGAGTATTATTATTGTCATGTATTTATTATTTATCTATTTATTCATGTACGTATGTATTTATTTATTGTTTGTCTATTAGTTATTTTCTTTATTACGTCTCGATTTGCATGTTATATGTTTAGTTGTAGGTTTATTTAGCAGTCTTCTCTATTAAGATGTACTAATAATGTCAGCACATACCACGAGTATGTATTATATAGAAATGTTAATATTTTACTTAGTAGTGGGTTCCGATGTAGGTTTCGGAGTCCGAGTTCACCATAGATGTACAAACACACTTGGAGACCATATGTCTGTAGGACTTTCCCTTTGCTTGATCTCTATTTGACTCGCCTGCGTATCGAGTTTAACCATGTTTTAGACATAGAATGACATCAGCGTCATTTTATCAGATCCCTCCAATGTCAGGTCATTTAGCAGTGTTTTATATATATATTTAATAAAACTTCAAGGTTGAGACCCCTTGATGGTTTTCGAAAGATCAAATTCAAAAACTAAGTATTAAATCCTCTCCCAAGCCTATATATATAAATATGAGAGTTTACGGCTAAGAGTGTGTACGGGATATATGGACTACATTAGTATTCATTCAAACCCTTAGGAAGTGCAGAGTATGAGGGTATTGCGTAACATAGCATATTTCTGAAATTTGTGGCGATAACTTAACTGTTCCTTTTGCCACTCGAGTACCGTGGCAGGTGTAATTTGGAGGATGTGAGGGCGTGAGTTTTGTATGTATAAATATGAATATTAGTCGTGTATGTGCACCGGCATTTATTTAAGTATGTTTGCTTACCACATAATGTGAGGTAATTCTAGAGTTTCTTAAATTTCGGTGGGTAATGGAGTACCCTTTTGCTAGTTTGTACCGGTAATTTTTCGGACCAATAACACTCATCACTGACGTTTTTCATATTATATATATAACTCTTGTAATCCTTAGTTGACTTTGGTGTGAGGACAAATAAATGTTACACACATTTGAGCTGAACACAATTATTTTCTTTCTTACTTTTATTTATATTATTTGATGTGTTTTGATGTATATTTAATAAATGTCTTTCATTCTCTTGACGCGAAGTAGGTTATTTCAATATATTTTATCAATTGAGTCATACCGACTAATAACTTTAAACATGACTTAACTTGATTGTAATATTTTTGTTCTACTCTTAAGTGAACTAAAATCATAGTGTTACATATCCGGGTCGGGTCATTAAACTCGTATATGATCTAAATATTTTTAAATATATTATATATAAAAAAAGTTAAAACCCAAATCCAATATGGAACTATCTCGATAGATCAAAATACTGATGGGATTTAGAGACATCCCAATTCTGCACCATCCTTTGAAGGCGCAACGCCGGAAGAAAATAAAAGAAGAAGAAAAGAGAAAAAAGTCCAGACGTGACTTTTAACTAACGTCAGAACCACAAAATAAAACGTGCCCCATAAAAAATAAAAGAAAAAGAAAAGTCCAAACGTGACGTTTAACTAACGTCAGAACGAAAAAAAAAAACGTGAATTACTCTTCTTCTCCTCCAACCCCATCCCACCTTTGCCACCTTACATATCAGATCCCATCTTCGTCTTCCACCCCTCAAACCACCCCCTCCCCACCACCTCCTCTGCCCAAACCTCGCCTCCCATGGCAACCCCCTCCCCCTTCTCACCTCCCTACTCGTCTCCCTCTCCTTCTCCCTCTCCCTCTTCTTCTCCCCCGCTCTCTCCTTCTACCTCCCCGGCGTCTCCCCGGAGGATTTCCAAAAGGTTTGCAATAATTTTTTGATACATAGGTTGAGCTTGTTCTATGTTTTTCTATGCTGAATGTGTTAGATCTCTGTTTCGGGTGTTGCATTCGTGCAACATCTGTTGTTGTGGGTGTGTGGATCTTAGTAAATTTATGATCTTTTTGTTCAGCTAAAAATCCGGTCTTTTATGTAAATCTTACTTTTTACTGTTTTTTTTATGTGTATCTACAAATAAATGGAGGTTGAGTTAGATGCAGAGAGATTAGCCAGGTTTTGATTTGTATCTAGCCTCATCATAGTTCAGATTAGTGAACTGGGGGTTAAAAGGGTGAATTGCTGTCAAATATTTGTGGCATTGTCAATATTTTTTGTTTTTTATTTTGATATATGGTGCTTATGAGAAAAATTATTTTGATCCTTTCGTATGTTAGGATGGCTAGTTAGCTTTTACCTATTTGCTTTATGTTGTTTGCTGTTTTATCATTCACATTGCGGCTGGGTCCCTTCGTTATTGAGTCTGATCTCAGTGTTGGTCACTATTTTGTGTTGTTTAGGGAGCTTGCTGAAGGTGAAAGTCAACAAGTTGACCTCAATCAAGACACAGCTACCGTATTCTTACTATTCTCTTGATTACTGTCAACCAGCCAGTATTATTGACAGTGCGGAGAATCTTGGGGAGGTTCTTCGTGGTGATCGAATTGAGAACTCACCTTATGAGGTATGGTTTTCTTCTTCTTTTTTTCTGGATGTTGCAGTTAATTTGTTATTTCGCTGGATCAAGTGGATGAGTAATCTGATCAAGCTTTCTTTTTTGCAGTTTTTAATGAGGGAACCACAAATGTGTAAGGTCCTATGTCGGAGATTACTGAATGAAAAGACTGCAAAAGACTTCAAAGAAAAATAGAAGATGAATATAGAGTTAACATGTAGGACCCAAATGATAGGATTATATGATATAAAGGTTTTGGAGATATTCATACCCTCATGTTTTTTTCTTATCATTTGGACCAGGATTTTAGATAATCTTCCTTTAGCGGTTCCTATTAAGAGACTGGATCAGGATGGCCCCACTATCTATCAACATGGCTATCATGTTGGTCTCAAAGGCCAGTACACTGGGGTAAGATTGCCGACAAGTAGTCACCACTTATGTGCAAATGCTTTATGTTTTGTTTAAGGTTGCTGATTGAAACTGACATTAATTGGAATGTCAAATCTTGTGCAGATCAAGGATGAAAAGTACTTCATCCATAACCATCTTTCATTCACAGTGAAGTTTCACAAGGATGCACAAACAGATTCTGCAAGAATTGTAGGATTTGAAGTGGAGCCATTCAGGTAAGATTGGACACTTTTTTCTCTTCAACCGGAGATATGTGTTTAACAGTTTGTGTTTAGGATATTCCAATCAGAAAAATCTTGGTTCAGGTGCATATTTTCTTTTTTGTTTAGTGTCAAACATGAATACGAGGGAGAATGGAATGAGAAAAATCGCTTGACAACCTGTGACCCACATGCAAGACGAACAGTTGTTAACTCAGATTCACCTCAGGAAGTCAAAGATAAGAGTGAGATTATTTTCACATATGATGTTGAGTTTCAGGTGCAGTATCCTAATCGGTAGCTTAGAATTACATAATTGAAGAAACTTTTATTCATTTCAAATGCTTAGTGCAACTGTTTATGTTTGTTTTTTTGGTAAAATTGATTGAACCTTACAGCCAAGTGAAGTGAAGTGGGCATCAAGGTGGGATACCTATCTTCTTATGACAGATGACCAAATCCACTGGTTTTCAATTGTAAACTCTCTTATGATTGTCCTGTTCCTCTCTGGCATGGTCGCAATGATCATGTTGCGGACACTGTATCGGGATATTTCCAAGTACAACCAGCTGGAAACCCAAGAAGAAGCGCAAGAAGAGACGGGCTGGAAACTGGTTCATGGAGATGTTTTCAGGCCACCAGTGAATTCTGACTTGCTTTGTGTTTACGTTGGAAGTGGTGTTCAGTTTTTCGGCATGATGCTTGTTACCATGATTTTTGCTGTCCTTGGCTTTCTTTCGCCCTCTAACAGAGGTGGACTTATGACTGCAATGCTCTTACTTTGGGTTTTCATGGGCTTATTTGCTGGCTATTCTTCAGCTCGTCTCTACAAGATGTTCAAAGGTGCTGAGTGGAAAAAGTAACGATGAAAACTGCCTTCGTGTTCCCAGGTGTACTCGCTGCCATCTTTTTCGTGCTAAATGCTCTTATATGGGGTCAGAAGTCTTCTGGTGCTGTTCCATTTGGGACTATGTTTGCTCTAGTTTTCCTCTGGTTCGGAATTTCAGTTCCCCTTGTCTTTGTGGGCAGTTATATTGGATTTAAAAAGCCAGCAATAGAAGATCCCGTGAAGACCAACAAGATTCCGAGGCAGATACCTGAGCAGGCATGGTACATGAATCCAGTATTCTCTATCCTTATTGGAGGAATTCTTCCGTTTGGTGCAGTTTTCATTGAGCTGTTCTTTATCCTCACTTCCATTTGGCTCCATCAGTTCTACTACATCTTTGGTTTCCTCTTCATAGTGTTTGTCATCCTCATTGTCACCTGTGCTGAGATAACCATCGTGCTCTGCTACTTCCAACTATGCAGTGAAGACTACTTGTGGTGGTGGAGAGCTTATTTGACATCTGGATCTTCTGCTTTGTACCTCTTTCTTTATGCAGCATTCTATTTTTTTACCAAGTTAGAGATAACAAAGCCGGTCTCTGGGATCTTATACTTTGGTTACATGTTGATTGGTTCATATGCGTTCTTTGTTCTGACCGGCACAATAGGATTCTATTCATGCTTCTGGTTCACGAGGCTCATCTACTCATCAGTTAAAATCGATTGATTGCCCAAAATGGATGCCTTGCCTTGGGTGGCTTCAGAGGAAGTGAGATGATTTTTTGGACCAAGTTCGTCTTTCTTTTCACAAGATGAGTGCACTTATTATTCTAATTGTAGATTCAATACACCTTGTAATAGTGATTAGTCCTCAATATCCTTGTTTAATTACGTTTTAATATATTTGTTTAAATTTTGGGGTTTATGGTGAAAATCCGAAGGTTTTACATTTTTGCAGCATTTAGTGATTTGAGTGACTGCTGCATCATTTTCTCACTTTCTGATTAGAATTGACTGCTGCATCATTTTCTGTCGAGCTCCTTTTTAGTGCAGTGCGATGTTATTGAGTATTTATACTGGGAAGCTGGTTGTCGAAGCCTATTATCTATGATGACGTTGATCAACTAGAATTGGCACTGAAAATTTAAGATTTTTTGTTATGAGAGTTTTAATGAAAAAATGAGTTTTGGGGTGTCAAATCTGGCCCTGCCTAAGAGAATGTTCGGAAGGTTTTGAACTGGTGTTCTTATGTAAAATTATTGTTATCATTTAACTTATAATTCTTTCCTCCTTACTCTTGTTTTAAATGAAACTAATTGTGTTATCACTTAGATTATTCTGACTAATACCGCCAATGGCCATTTGAAGTTTCATTTCAGTAGTTTCCCCACTTCACATTATTACCATTTATCAACACATTATTGCTTTCGAGGGATAAAAGAGCATTTAAGCGAGTTCTTTACGAAAAGAGGAACAAAATCAACTGAATTTATTTACAATATGAAAAAGCGCACATAAAAAAATCTCTTGGAACAAGTGGTTTTTTATGTTGATTTAGGTACTACTCGATCAAACATTTACACGAAGATCTTCATTACAACATCGTCCAATACTAAAACAAACTGCACGTGTTTATCTTAAACAAAAAGAAACACAATCATCAAAAACGAAAAATCACCTCAGCAGTAAGAAACCCAATATCAATTTGGCTAACTACTAGTTTAGCCGGGCAGGATTATCTCTCGGATCGGAGACTCCGGCAGCAGCTTTGGTCATATCCTTGGCACTAGCCTCTGGTTTCTTCTTGGCATAGAGGGTGAGGTAGCCAATGGTGCCGGCGATGAGGAAGCCCACCGCTGCCACGGCCGCCACGGCCGCTGGGATGTAAGGAAGGCTGGTGCAATGCACCTCCTGGGTTGTGACCGGGAGCCTCTTGGCGTCCTCCATTCCATATTTCTTAATGTCCTCCGGCCCGTCTTGTGTGTGTCTGCGTTCTGGTTGTCGCCCATTGATGTGAGCAAAAAGTTGCTTCCCTGCTGGAGATATCAGAAACCATAATTTCTCCTTTCTGTTGCTGTGTTTCTAATAGGTTTTGTGCATTGTGTGTTTGTAGTTGAGTATGCCTACGTTACGGACGTGCGTAACAGGTGTTGAAACGCGTCGCAGCTTCCACTTGCTCGTTAAATATCAATATTTTTTGCGCTGTCTTTTCTTTATGAAAAAATATATATTAAATTAAAATTTAAATTGATTGGATAGTCCCGAAAATACACAATTTACCTTCCTATTCGCTATCAAAGGTATTTTTTAATATAATATTTTAATTACCTCTGATATGAATTAATTTTTTTTAAAAACAACTTTTGGTTTAAAAAAACTAAAAGTATACCATCTAATACTTATTATGATAAGATCTCTCAAAGGTATTCGTCGACAAAGCTACTGTTACAAATGGAAAGATCAATGGTGTGAAATTTCTTAATTTAGTCTCAAATATAATACTTACTTAAGTAAAATACTGTTTATAAATTAGACTGAACTATAAATTTTTAATTATTATTTAAAGAAATGTCTTAACTCATTAATTTGTACTTTGGACTGAATTATTATAAATGACATCAGAGCCTCTAGGTTCTGCGTTAGATGCACTTTGAGCGGGGTTGTTAAAAATGATATCAAAACCTCCTGGTAATATATTAGATGGTGAGTTGAAATAAGGATATTGGTCAGGCTGTCGATTATGGGCTAAAGAAAGTTATGGGTTGGAGCTAGTATTAGACAAAGTATAAGAATTTTAAAGACGAAATTTTCTAAGATTAGTAGTTTGTAAAATTCTTCAACTTAGTCTCATAAATAATCCCTAACGAAATCAGATCTATTCATAAGTAAAAATGAACTACATATGCTTAACTTTGGTTTACCACCTTCGAAGAAAAAATTTAATCTATTAATTTATATTTTGGGTTAGGTCATTACTAATAGGATTAGGCCTAATAATAATTGGCTCCGTACGTCTACAATGGGCTTATGAAAAATTAGGTATAAATATTTAGATCAATTAGTATTCAGGGCATGTGGAAATGAATACAATCCTTGTGTTCTGCCTCTCCAATTTAGGGTTTGATCCCTATGTACCCTGTACTGTTCTTGCATTTCACAGCTACTAATAGAAGATCTCTTCCTTGATTTCTGAAGCATCTCCTACCATCTTCTTTTAGACCGTCCATAGATTGAATTGGGCAGTCTCTTCTCTTGATCACTCCAAGCATCTCCTTCCTTTTTCTCCAATTCTCTGTATGTTTAAGGGAATACGATCAAGGATCGTAGCTATGATATCAGAGCAGTGACAGTCTAGTGGAATTTCTTGATTGTGGCACAGTCGATGGATGATGCAAAGGGAACAAACAAAGAGACCATCATTGCATCCATTCTATCAATTGTGAAGGTTGCCACAAATTTGACTGGTCAGATACCGGATGAAATCCACGAATGGCGTCAAGAACGACAAGGGAAAGGACGTTCCAGAAAGCTAGCTCTAACGGTGATCAAGGGCCATGCTCAACGTCAACTGTGCAGCCAACATCGATGGGGCAGCTGCCATTCTCGACCTTATTATTTGGGGAAGATCCAAGGTATACTAAGGGCACGCATCATCTCAAAAAGGTGGTACAGATTTCCAAAGATCCAACAACAGTGGTGCCTTAATTGTTACCAGATTTGTGATCTTACGATGCATAAAAAATCCTCTGAAGTTGGAGTTGCAATATTACATTGTGAATTCAAGCACCAATTCCGTCACTATGTGGGTAATGCTGCATCTCATTTGTCTTCTTATGAAATTTCAAGATGGCATGGAGTTGGCTTTAAGAATTTCCAAATTTCATTTGCTAATATTAAGTTTGATAAAACGCTGCAATGGGAACTCATGTCGTACAAATGGATATTTAATGTTATAATTTGGAGTTGAGATCCGATGGTGTTGAGGTATCTGATGATGTTGAGTCTCCAAAAATTATTATTGATATAGCCAAGAGTCTGCAACAAGACTGAACATCTTAAGATAACTTGAGTCGATTCAAGGAGACATAAAAGTAGCAGTTTCCTAGTTTAGACTTTTAGTTACTTTCCTATTTTAGATGGAGTTTATTAACAGCTTTTCTATTTTAGTTAGGACTTTTTTATTTCCAAATTAGATGTTTTATTTAAGTTAGTAGTTAGAGTTTCTGTTGGCATCAGGAGTCTTAGAGAATTATGAATCTTTCCTAGATAGACATCTTCTATTATATATATATACATATATATATATATATAAAGAGAGAGAGAGAGAGAGTTAGGCTAGCATGAGGAAGACCACAGGAAAATTTCCGGTCGCCCCTAATCTGGATTATCCGATCATAAAGACGGTCTTAGATCTACGAATCTTTAAAAAAAAACACCTCTTCCCCTCCTCTTCACCTGCCGCCTCCTCCCTGGCTATCGCTCGCCGCCGCCACCTCCCTGGCCGTCGCTTGCCGCCGTAGCCTCCCCGGCTATCGCTCACCGCCTCCTTCTCCTCGGCCGTTGCCCTTCGCCACCGTCTCGACCCCTTCCCTGTCTACTGCGCCACCCACATCCACCTCCTCTCCTCCCCCTCCTCCTCCTCACCCACTACCTTCTCCTCGGCCGTTGCCGTGCCCCTGCCCTCAACTGTGGCAGCGCCACTGTCCGCCGCGCCCATGCCCTTGCCCTCGTGGCCGTGCCCCCACCCAGGTCACCTCCCCTGCCCGCACTACCGTGTCACCTTGTGACCCCACCCACGCCACGCTCCCACCCCCTTGCTCATTGCCACTCCCCCACCCCCTTGCTCGTCACTGCGCCCCCACCCGCTCCCACACCCATGCCCATGCCCGCGCCGTCGCCCTCCACTTCGTCCACACCCGCGGTGCCGCCGCCCTTGCTCCTCCCCAATGCCCATGCCTGAACCCACACCTGACGCACTGCTGCTGTTCCTCCTCTCGGCACCCACACCCGTGCAAGGAGGAACAATGGTGGCACGTCGCTCGTGGGCATGGCGGAGGTCCTCAGCAACGCGGATGGGGCGTGAGCATGGTGGAGGGCGCGGGCACAATGGAGGGCATGGGTGGGGGCGGGGCAGTCGGTGGATGGCGAGCACGGCGACGTGGATGGCAGTGGGAGGGAGGAGGGGAAGTTTTTTCTAAGAAAATAGAGCTGTCAGATTATATCTGATAGCCCAGATCGGGGCGATTGCAAGAAAATTTTCCTTCAGCCGCCCCTAGGGTATCTTTTCTTTTATATATATATATATATATATATATATATATATATATAGAGAGAGAGAGAGAGAGAGAGAGAGAGAGAGATGCTACACTGTGCTGCCATGTTTTGGCACCGCATGCAGCGTATTTTATTTTGGGCCGTTGGATCAAATCCAACGGCCCAAAATAAAATGTTGCTTCCACCCCCCCTCCCCACGCCCGCGTCGCAGCCCCAGCCCCACGGGCGACGTAGCAATAGTGTTGGCCAGCGAACGACCAGTGGCGAGGTCGCCGGCAGTGGGTGGCGCGGCAATACAAAGGGAGGAAGAAATAGGGCAGGGTAGTTTCGTAATAAAAACTTCTCGAGTGAGGATCGAGTCAAATTTTTATTACAAAATAATTTTTTTAAAAAATTTATTTCATAATAAAAATTTGATCCGAGCCCGACTCGAGTTAAGTTTTTATTATGAAATAATTTTTTAAAAAATAAAATAAAATAAAATAATTTTAGAAAATAAATATTACAAAATAAATTCTAAAAAAATAAAATAATTTTGTAATAACTCCCCCACCTCAAGTAGTCAAGTTTTTATTATGAAATTATTTTATTTTTTTGTTAAATTTATTTTGTAATATTGACTCGAATCGGGACGGAGTCAAGTTTTTATTAAAACTTGACTCCGTCCCGATTCGAGTCAATATTACAAAATAAATTTAACAAAAAATAAAAATAATTTCGTAATAAAAACTTGACTCGAGTTAGGATCTAGTCAAATTTTTATTACAAAATAAATTTTTTTAAAAAAATTTATTTTATAGTAAAAATTTGACTCGAGCCTCACTAGAGTTAAGTTTTTATTATGAATAATTTTTTAAAAAATAAAATAAAATAAAATAATTTTACAAAATAAATATTACAAAATAAATTTTAAAAAAATAAAATAATTTCATAATAACTACCCTACCTCGAGTAGTCAAGTTTTTATTATGAAATTATTTTATTTTTTTATTAAATTTTTTTCGTAATATTAACTTGAGTCAGGGCTGAGGGTGGGACGGGGCTAGGGGCTGGGCAGGGCCAAGGGCGGTGCAGTGCAGTGCAACATATATATATATATATATATATATATATATATATATATATATATATATGGCAGCGCTACAGTGCGCTGCCCTATTTTGGCAGCGCCAATGCGCTGCCTCGCGTGGGCCGTCGGATCTTGATCCGACGGCCCACAATCAAACCACCCACCCACCCCCCCCCCCACCCACTGTTGGACCAACCCGCCAGACCCGTCCGACCCGCTCGACCCGCCGGACCCGTCCGACCCGCTCGACCGCCGGACCCGCCCTCCCGCCCGCAGATCGCCCCACCGCGGCCTCGCCAGACGCCGCCGCCGCGGCCTCGCCGCCTGCCGGCGGCCCCGCCCTCCACCCCCTCCCCCCACCCGGCCACAGCCCGCCACCGTAGTCCTCGCCCTCTCCGGCACCCTGCAGCTGCCGCCAACCGCCCCTTCTCTGCCACCGCCGCCGCTAGATCTGCGCCCCCGCCCGCCCCCGGCTTGTGCCCCCGCCACCGCCCCGGGAGCGAGTCTAGTTTTTATTATGAAATTATTTTATTTTTTAAAATTTATTTCGTAATATTGACTCGAATCAGGAACGAGTTAAGTTTTTATTACGAAATGGTCATCACCCTTTCCTTCTCCCCACCCCCCTACCTCTATTTTGTTATGTCACAACCGACCGCCTGCTAGCCAGTGCTGTCGTCGCCTTCGGGGGCAAGGTGAGTGGCGAGAAGGGGCGATAAGAGCGGAGGGAAGCGGGGGGGGGCAAGGGAGCGGGAAGGGGCAATAGGAACGGTGGGAAGCCCGTGGGGCGACAACTACGAGTGGGGGCGGGGGGACCGGCTGGAAGCCAAGGGGGAACGCTGGGGGGCGGCTGTGGGCAACAGTGGTGGGCAGGGGGGTGAGGAACGGTGAAAAAGCTAGGAGAAGAGGGGGGAAGAAAGAGTTGGGGGGCCGTTGGATTAAAATCCAATGGTCCCCTCCTATGCGCCGCCAAACATGGTAGCACATAGCATCATTATATATATATATATATATATATATATAGTTTACTAGGTGCGCATGTATTTTAAGGTGTATCTTATAGCCGAAACATGTATAAGATGTCTGCTTACAGCTCATATAAGACTTTATATATATATATATATATATATATATATATAATTAATTAAGAGATATTTAACTGTAAAGGTGGGTAAATTTCATTTATTTGGTTTTGAGGTGAGGAATTTGTAAAATATGGAGGAGGGGTGATCGAAAGGGAAAATGTCAATGCTGCCCTTATTTACTCATGATTTGTTAGTTGTGTTGGTTCAAGAAAATTTAAAATACTGATTGATGTACATAGTACTTAAATTAGGTTTCGATCTGCACACTTCCGATCCCTTCTTCCCCCTCGAATCTTCTCCATCACATAGTTTGTTCCTCTCCAAACTTGGGTTGGTCGTTTACTATTATCATTGGGTCATCTTCGCCACCACGATCGCAGATGTACTCGCCATTTCGTTAAGGTGGCCACCTTGCTCAGGCCGTGCATGTCGTCAGCTCTTGATGACGTTGGTCGTCGTGGATCAAAAGGTTTGTGTATCCCCAACTACTCTTGTTTTCCCTGACTATCCACCGCCGAAGTCTTAATTTCAAGCAATAGTAAAAGTTGAACGAGTTCACGTAGGTTTTGAAAAATTAAAATTTTAATGTATATCCTTTATAATTGGCGTGTAATAGGTAGACATCTGTGAGGCTTTAGAAATTTGGGGATTTGATGCATTGATGCATAGAGAGATTGGATATGTTTTTATTAATCCGAAAAACTCGGTAAGCATGGGTAGTAGTATTTAATAAAACACTACTAATTATGTCCTATGATATCAATCAAAATTGCAATAGAGCCAATTAACAAATTAAGCACAGAAGAGTTTTAACATAAGCTTCACGTCCTAGATTAGGGAGCTCGACTCACCACAGCGTGACAAATGCATGCCACTATTCAAACAAATGCAATGACATGTAAACAATTTTAAATGCACCAAATAACATGACATAAAAGACAAAAATTATACATACTAAATTTCACAACAATCACATCACATTCACATGTTGAGCATGCTAAAAACTTCATAAGATTCTGGCAAATTAAAATAAAAAATGAAGATCTCAGTATTTTATGAACTACATTTAGGGATTTAACCTCCATATTTAAATCTAGACATAGATATATAGCAGCCCGAAAGATCCAGGGTAATTTATCTAAGATACCTGATGTACTAATTGAGAATAATAGCTCAATAAAATTATAAAGAGTAACTTAATATTTCAGGTCAATTATCTAAATTTAGCCTCAATGATAATTTCGTCGTAACGACTTTAATCTAAAGAACTTAAAAGATTTCGAGTCACACTTAACTCGTGCTCTTAAATCAAATCTTATTTTATTATTAAATTAACATTATATTGTTTGATTAATTAAAATAATTAAGCTAATTATTATTTAACTTAAGGTTTTTACACCACGAGCATTTCAACCATTTACAATTCAAAATTATTACTATTTTACTTATTGAATTAATTTATCAAAACGAGGTCGCATATACATGGCTCAAAAATTATAAAATTAAATTTTTTTATAGTTTTAACCATTATTAGGTATATTAATTGGTATATTTTACCAGTTTGTGTTGAAATATATATTTCATCATATTTTATTAATAAAAAAACACAACTTGTTAATAAAAATTAAAATTTTAACACACAATCAATAAAAACTACTAAAATCTACATGGAATGATGATGATTTATTTATCTTTATGTCGGACAACTACGCGCAAATAACCATCAACCGTGTCCAAAAATGAAATCGGACGATGGAGTATACCTGGACGGGGAGGGGAAGAGAAGGCTGAAGAGGAGGAAAAGAGGGGAAGGGAAACCCAAACGGCAGCACAGTGATACACGACGATGGCGGCCGATAGCCAGGGGCCAGCAGACCCACTGCAGTAGCAAGAGGGAAGGAAGAGGAAGGGAAAAGAAGAGAGGAGGAGAAGGGAGGAGGGAGAAGGAAAGGGAAGGCGGAAGAAGGAGAAAGTGGGGGAGATGGGGTGGCCAGGAGAGGGAAGGAGAGACGAGGGGGATCGGCGAAGAGAAAAGGGTGAGGAGAAAAAAGAAAGGAAAGGGGGAGGGAAAGAAAAGGAAAGAAGGAAAAGGGGAAGTGAGAAAAGGGAAGAAAGAGGAAGAGGGAGGGAGGAAAAGGTAAAAAATATAGGAAGAGAGAGGAAAGAAGAAAATATAAAGAAGGGACGGGAAAAAAGAAAGAGAGGGAGAGGGAAGGGAAGAGAGAGAGAGAGATGCATGAAATGTATACAATATAACTCTAGCCTAATATGATAAAAATGCACAATGCGGATAAAGCGGGCACGAAGATGACGTTAATCTACACCATATAATTAAATGAAACACAAGTTATTAGTTTGGCAATTGGTGACGGAAGACTTAATTGTAGACATGCCAAATGCTCAAGCCTGCAATAACACAAAAGGATCCTCCTACTTTTTATTATCACACTGATTGAGTTGGACCGGCCGTTTGCTATTCGAATCGAGTCAATAACAAATCACACATAAAACACTGGACCAACGGGCTAAGTTTTGCATAGCATGTGCTAAATACTAAAGTAAGCCCATCCTAATTTATTTGTTGTAATTAATTAAGAAAATAAAATTAAAAAATATATATCCTTGCAATATTTTTTGCGTAATAAATGAATTTTGTCAGATTTAGGACTAGGACATCGTGATAGCCCATTCATGCGTGCTCTCAAATCACTTCACACCCGCTTGCGTTGAAACATACTTTTAAAACTCTAAATTGACATAAATAATTTATAGAATCGACTCCGCTCAGTGGTATGTGTCCAAGTTAAACTCCATAAGATGGCTTCCTATAACCTATTAACAGATTTTAGGATTGACTTCTAGAATCAAGTAAAAATATTATTAAAACATATTCTTGTTCTTTATTAATTTAGTTTAGTTAAATCACTACTTCAAAGGCCAAATTGTGTACTTAGCAATTTTAAGTGATGACTGTGATTTGAGCTGGGAAAACTATACATCATCGAATTGCAACGTCGAAACTTCTATCTTTTAGAAGCAAAAGTTAGAAAATGCTTCTTAAAAGTAGAAGAGTATATATACTAGTAGAAAGCAGCTAGTTTCTCATCAAATCTAAATATAAAGGCTACAATAACATAACCCTTCGCATTGCAAACAAGCAAATTCACCTAAGTGATCATCAACCTTGCAATAGCTAAGTTTATTCATTTAAGACACCATTTGTTCATACTTACTCATACATACGGCGCCATATATATCGCATAAAATGTATACTAGTAGAGCAACTGCACCAACCTGTTGGAATAACTGCTAAAATGTCGCATCTTTATTTTGAATTTAAATAAGATGATGGCAATTACCAAAGGAGGTAACTACCATCTCCTCCCTCCTCATTATCATGTCTCAGAAAAGTCTGACATTAGATACACTTTTGTACAGTTCATTCTGACGTATTGACGATCTAACGCCCTGATGGAGGTGTTTTACCCTGTGGATTTAAACAACTTCCTCTATGATTTTGTTTTGGCACAAGAACAATTCAGGTATGTCCTAAATTATTTATTTTATACTAATTTCCTGGACGTGTGGTAATTTAGATGTATATGTAAATCTATCATATACGGCATTTTATTATCCTAGACAACCTTACCACCATTACAACAATTTCAGCACATTATCCTACACAACCTAACCAACATCACAACAATTGCAGCGCCCACCGGCCCTGACCCTGCTGCTGGTTGATGATATGATCATCCTACGCCTGTTCGGGATCAACCACAGTCATGTCCGTTAGAAGTGGCAACTCCTCCCCAAGACCAGCATACCCATCCTGCCGAAATATGAATCTGAGCATCTCATCCTCATAAAACCTCCACTTCACAGCGCTGCAGCATTACCCTCATGGAACGACAAAGTTACGACGCCGCTGGCAACTATCTGCACTTTCACGCTCGTGTAGAGACCGTTTGGCTTGAAGGCGAAGCACCTAAGGCGGTTCGGAACTATCTTCACCTTGACGTCGTCGGTGAGGAAGGACGGGACGGAATAGGCGCCGTTGGCGTTGTTGGTCAAGATATCGCGTAGAGGTGTGAGGAGGCGGATGCGCGAGAGGAAGGTGCAGTTGTTCCTCCTTATGGCGTTGTGGCGGTTGTTCTGATGGGCTATTTGGGTGGGGGTCATCAGTGGTACTAGCTGCTGCTGGTTCTTGGGCCATGGTGATTTTGCTAGCCAAGAGGTGAAACTTAGTGAGTGTAAGCAAAGGAATGCTTTATGGGTAGTTCATCTTGATCATTTTTATAGTGAGAAGATGACCAATGAGAGGAGTTGAGCTGGGTGGAAGTTGTGAGGAATGAGCAATGCATGCTTATAGACTCATACTATTCCAATATGTAAATCAATGGAGGGAGATATGATGTGTGAATAATCAATGAGAGGAGTTGAGAAGGGAGAAAATTTGTGAGACATGAATAACGCATGCTTATGAGTTCATGCTATTCCAACATGTAGAGGGGGAGATATGGATGAATTATTGTTGGTTTACCATTTTATGGGGAAAAGATGACCAATATGAGGAGCTCAAAGATGCATGCTTGATATTCAAGGTTAGTTTTTCCTCGAAGGTTGAAATAGATTTTTGCACCACTTTTCTCGATAATCTTTCCAACGATGACTGTGGCTCAGTTCGGCTCACGAGCCAACTTCCCCAAGCTCAGTTCAGCTCGAGGGCTAGAGTTCCAATGAGCCAATCTCATTTCAAGCTCAAGCCCAATTCGAGTTTAAGTATGGTTTGTGCCTGGCTCGAGCTTGATGAATTAGCAAGTCCAGCCAACCTTAAAATATTGTCGGACGGCATTTTTTTTAGAGTCTGTTGGTATTTGTTTGAGTAATGTTATGTGCACTAAGAAAAATTTCTCCACTCTTCTCCAGAATTTGATTGGCTTATTTAATGGTAATTTTGGCCCAATAGATTCAAGATGGGAAAAGTGAAGAAAATTTTATTGGAGTACAACTGATAGACTTCCCAATAGATGCTATGGTTGTAAGCATGTAATATGGAGATGTTTGTGGCAAACACTTGGCAGGGGACTCACCAGGGAAAGATATTGCTAATTAATTGTAGAAAGGAATTGGTTGTCTCATATTATTGCTCTATAGTATGGCCTCCGTTAACTTGGAGGTCCACGATGTACGTGTAGAACCGACACCGGCGTACAAACTAAATTGTTTTGAATAGAAAAATTGTTTAGGGAGTTAAATACGATTGTTGTAATTACATAACTAATTTTTGTTTTGTACTGTCATGATCTTTTTCAACACTTGTTTGCTTGGCTATTATTGAAGAATTTCTTAGAGTGAGGAGTAAAGGGTGTTCCTTCAAATCCATGCCGGCAATTCGAGCATGGGGTTGTTTCAACTTCTACTATCCTTTTGTGTTTCATACAACCCCATCATACAAAAACACCATATTTATTGGATCGACCCAAAGCTTGCTCTCTTATTTAGAAGAAAAAGGCCTCAAGTACATGGATGAGTGATTCATATCCATGTTCACGAATTCTGATTCTAGCCTGGACAAATACAGCAAGCACCCAGAATATCAGCGGACGTCTGAGTATTCAAAACTATAAACCACGCCAAAAATCGCTGTAGATGGCTGCATTTAGAATGTTGATTACTTCAATTTGAACGGAATAGAAAAT
The DNA here is from genome assembly GCA_033002965.1 of Piper betle. Lineage (NCBI taxonomy): Eukaryota > Viridiplantae > Streptophyta > Magnoliopsida > Piperales > Piperaceae > Piper > Piper betle. The sequence goes on along the minus strand of JAURVB010008195.1, from coordinate 45,388 downwards.
AAGCGTAAGAAATCCTGATAATCATTTCTTTCAAGAGCTTAGAATCCGTAAAAACGAATGTTTAATGGAACAAGGTCACATAATAGGCTATATTTCTAAGTTCTCATACCATGACCGTGGCTGAAATTTGGTCACTTGTGTCTCCACCCCAGTATCTCATGACGTGCATTTTTTTCGTCGATGTTTCTCATTCAACAGATCAACAGCCCATGACTTCCACAATTCTTGCATGCCTGTGTGACTTCCAGCTCTGTTTCAATTCTCATCTCATTCAAAAAAATTTATATCACCCAGCACCAAGTATTCTTTGCCTCAGTTACGAATGAAGTATTTAATGAGAGAACACTTGCTTTCTAAGTCAAATAAACATGGATTGTATCCGGCAGACTTGGCTGGCTACTCTAATGTTGGAATAGAAATGCAACTTTAACAACTCCAAGATTTTCACCAAGCATTTTGGACAAGACTAAATATCCAGGCAGCGTTCTTCGAAGATCAAACTACCATTTCTGCTTCCCTTTCGTCTTTAGGAATGCCAACGTCCAATCTCATGGTTGACTTGTATTGCTCAGGTACAGTAGCACCCCCTTGGATACAAATCTCCACAACAGCTGGAGCTTGCCCATAAAAAGTTCGAAGCTCACGTTTCAATTGTGCTTGTCCAACATCAGGCACATGCCACACAAACCTAGGTGGTATCAAGTCATCTAGAACTGCAGCTTGCCATCCATGTTGACCATTTCTTTGTTGATGCTTATGTGCTCCGCAATTCTGAGCTTTATGTCCACTAAAACCTACATGCACCTCGGGACAATACCCACACACCCTTACAGAATATTTCTTCATGAGTTTGTTGGCCCCTTGTCTCATCTTCTCCCATTCTTGGAGGGTGGCTTCAGAAAGTAGTCCAGTTTCTTCTGCATTGGTGGGTGGAATTATGTCCGAATCAGGCAATTCTTCTACAATTGTTATGGCTTTGGGAGTTGGGTCGAGCTCAGGCAAATCATCCTCATTAGCATCAATAATTTCACTCCTGCCGATTCTAATGACGGGCTTTCTTCGTCGTTTGGTAGGATATTCTGGAAGATCAACACCAGCTTGGATACATAACTCCACAACAGCTGGAATTCTAGGAATTGAAAATCTTTCCTCATGCTTAATTCGTTTGCCAAGTCGGTCAAAAAGGTGATATGCATCAACAGGCACAATGACATCTTCGACTGTTGCTGTCGTCCACTCATGTAAGCCTTTACGGACTTCCACCCTCTGGCCTCGACATGACTTGAAGGGATGCCCTTCAAACCCTACATGAATCTCATTACACCACCTGCAGGTTTGACACATCAAAAACTCGTTCAGATGTGCCCTTGGTAGTCCATGACAAGCTGTGAGCATGAATTGAGAAAAAAATGAAGATCAATGATAAAAAATCTTACATGAAACAGAAAGGAATTGTAAATAGAAAGAAATAACTTAACAAACAGCTGGAGAAGGAGAAAAAAATAGCATTCCACACCCATAGCCAAAACTAAAATACTCAAATCCAATTTGAAGAAAGACTTGTATTAACAGATAAAACATAACAATCCACACCAAAGTGGCTTCCTCATTTCAGTTAAAGAAAATGCAAGTAATATAAAGTAAGTTTATCATAGTATTATTATAAGTAAAGCGATATCAAAAACTTGTAATACAGATTAAAACTGCCTTACAGCCTAGATGTTCTGCATCCAATGTGCTTGACAGATTTCGAACTTTAATATAGGGCCTACAGCAGTAGAAAAAACCCCAAATACACCAAGCAAATGAAAATGATGCCCAATTAGAGGGTAAAATTCTACTCATAAGCTCTGAAACAGTACCTTTTAAAATTTATAGAAGAAGACATAAGTTCTTGACAAATTTTTCAGCCATAATTTATTCTAGACAAGGACGAAGAATTTACTAGCTTATCAATCTAGCATATAATAAAAAACAAATAATAAAGCACACTTCAAATAGTAAAACAGAAGAGTTAGAATAAGAATTACTTGCATGCATGCACTGGAACCACTTTCATAAGCCTTTTGAGATTGTTTATTAGAGACGCTCTTGCATTTAATACTTCGTAAGCAACAGGTATCAAGCTCCGGACAAGTAAACCATTTCTTGGAGGTGGAACTGGCCTTCTAGGCTTGCCCTTTAGACTTTTCTGTCTCTCTCTTGCAGCACGACGAAGCTCTACAATGGGTATTGGGAAAGGTTTCTTTTCTTTCTTAGAATAATATTTAGGAAAATCAGTGTTTTGTGGGTAAATGCTACAGATAACTGACAACTTTGAACTTGTTCGACATGGCCTAACGAATGGGATTCTGAACCATTGATCTAGTCTTCCTTCACGGAGGTCCATCTGAAAACCAATCAATACAATGAACACTTTGAAATTCCCGTTTGACAAAAAGACTTGCTCAAAGAACACACACATTTCATTGCCCACTGCAGAGGCACTAGAGAATTTTGCAGAAGCACGTTGTATATTTCTTATTAATCTAAAAAATACCAGATCCAGAGTATCTAACTCACTCCATATACTTATTCCATGATAAACAAGAATGTCATTGCATTATGCTTAAAACAAGTATAAAATAAAATTGGCTACACCAGTGCTCCTAACCTTGTCAAATGGATACGGTATTTAAGAAATAAGACAAGTTCTTTAGGTGAACATGTTTCTAATTAAAAGCACCTCACGGAAGATGGTAAAAACAGCATTCCATTTATTTCTTTAGACTTTAGAGTGAGAGGAAGTTGAGAAGAATACCCTGCGACAAAGGATATATGGGGTTTCCAGACATGTTGTCCTTTGAAGACCCTGCTTCTTCTTGATGTCAAAAACAGCACGACATTGTACTCTGGGAACTGATATCCCATAAAATGACAGGAATGTACATGCCTGAGAATGAGTCTGGCACTTAGCTGGATAAAAATTCATGGCATAAGTAATGGCAGCTCTGAAATATCACAGCTAGCAGGCGGCAGATAGACAAAACTGCATATGAGTGGCAGACAGAATTGGAAACAAAAAAAATAAGAGCCAATAAGAAAAACCACATTTACAAGAATAAAAGTAATTAAACACAAAAGCATTTATATTAAGAAAACGCAAATAAAATACCCTGACTGATGGGGAAACAGGACTGGGAAGATCAGCCTTGGATTCACCAAACCTCCAACTCTATCAATCAAAGCAACTAATCCTCAAAATCTGCAAGTATTCACAGGTCCAAGAAGAAGAGCTAAACATGTAAATAAACAAATAAATGACTTATAATTCTAAAAAAAAAGCCTAAACAAATAAAAACGACCTAAAGCTAATTTCCTAATCTCTTTGTCCAGAACATTGATATTAATACATAATTATTTACAGGCCCGCTATAATCATTGTAAGATGAACAAAAAAGTTGAGAAACTAAAGTTAATATAGCATGAAAGGAAGCAAATTTACATCTACGAATCACACCCATTTCCCAGAATGCAACCAGCATAAATTTCCCAATGAACTCGCTAAGCCAAACGAACAATCAATTGCTTCACATAAATTCTGACCTTCAAATCCAAGTCAGATATAGCAAATACAAAAGACAACAAACCCAGAACCACCCCCTAGCCGCAGAACAAAACACCCTTCACTTCAGCTTCATAGAGAGAGAAAAAGATAAGGCAACTCACACAGTGGAGGTGGCCGCCGGTGAGGAAGGAGGACGCAGTGGCTTAGATAGCCTGCTATCTTATCATGGAGATAAAGTGAGGTGGATATTTAACCCGGAATTAAAAAAAGTCGAGAGTCTAGGCTTTATTTCTCGCAGCTAATCCGTTTTCATAGTTAATGGATTAAATGTAAAAAACATTATTAAAAAATAAAAAAAATAAAAAATAACTAAACAAAAATAAAAAGAAACGGGTTTTATAATCGTCACGCCAGAGATTAGATCTTGGATCATTAGATAAGAATTTGTAGATGAAGAGAGAAATTACCGTGTAAACAAAGAGTTTGAAAGTAAGCATTACACCATCTCTAAATTATATCATGAAAAATAAAAGAATAAATTCTTTATTTTTTGTACCAAAAAAACAGATTTTAAGAAATTTTTATGGTCGTAATCTGAATTTCTCACTTTCAAAGTAAAATGCACTAAAACTCTTCTCGTTGACTAATACCAGACTTCCAATTTCAAGACTTTCCATAAGTATTTATTATAGTCTGACTAAGGTGGACCTTCACCATAGCCATTAGTGGCTTGTTCAAAATTGAACCAACAAAAAAATTAGTATTAGTTTGTGCTCATATTTTTGTATCATTTTAAATTTTATTTTTTCATTTCAAGCCAATAGACCTTTGAATTAGGCAAGTTAGATGACAGGGGTAGCTTTTCTAGCTTAAATAAAAATATTGACGAAATGATTTAAATAGATTGAGATTCATCTTAAGCTCATATTCTTATTACTTGAGCTAAATACTAAATAACATTTTGTAAAAAAAATGCCTATCATAATTAACATCTCACAACTCGATTAAACTAAAATTTAGTTATATATAAAGTTTGACGAAACTTTAAGAGCCGGTTTAAACTCGATTAAATTGGGTTTATTCTGGTGTTTGTTAAGAGTCAGACTCAAGTAGAAACTCAATAGTTTGCATTACAAAATAAAATTTAGATATTACATAAGGCTAATAATAATTATAATTATAATTATAAATATATTATTTTATGCAAATATCAAATTTCTTGGTTATTACAATACAAATAGTGCAAAATACCAAAATGGTGAGTATAAAAAAGTTCAAACTAAGCTAGCTTTCTCGAGCTAAAGCCTTAGTCATTCCTTATCTACCATGATTTTAATTAATGTACCTCATCTACCATGATTTTAATTAATGTACCTTATCTACCATGATTAAGAGACTTGTTTTATTCCAACCGCAATCAGGAATCATTTTCAATTTTTAGCACATTAGCATATCCGGTTTAAACTCCATTCATCTTGATTCTTCTATGAATTCATGAAAATCCATATTTCACATTCGATATTTTCAGTCCATATGTTACAGGCTCACCCTAGCGGACATCAAAAAACTGGGAAAAAAAGAGTAAGAATCATTATAACACCAAATGTGTTATATCACCCAAAAATTAAAAAGAAAATGCTAGAGTACCCATGATTCATTTGATTTCCCCAATATTATATAATTTCTGATAGAAATGTTCAGTTATTTCCCAAAGGGCAGGAAACACCTACCATAAAGAGGGTGCCCAATCAAACAGCAATCACAACTGCCCATTTATAAAAACATCAAACTTAGCATATAAATATTGCACACAATGTGATAGATCATCCAATCAAATCTCTTGTTGTTACAGGCTTGATGATCCATACAAATGGAACATAAAAGAGCTTCAAGTTTTCACACTCACACAGAAAGCAAATCATCAGCCACTGAGACAGTGAGGTTGCACACATTTAGATCACACTTAACTGAAAGAAAGGAGGCATCCAACCCACATTTTACAAGTATTTGATTAAAGCCCAAATGACAACAATTAGTATCACAATGCTGACCACCGCTAACAACATGCACATACAAGAGCAACCTCCTTTTGTACGTTTGTTGAGTATTGCCAATCTTTTCTGCACCCTCTGCATTATAACCAGATAATTAGATTTGACACCTCTACAAATCAACTTTTGACAAAAGTAATGACACTGGTTGAGGAAATGCATAGCTCTTCAGAAAGTAGATAACATCTATAGAGGATATTTCTTGCCAAGCCAGATATTCTTCCTAGCATGTATATTCATCAAACAGTTAAAATGGTAAAGCATTTGTAAAGCAAATAAAATTATTAACCTGTAACCGCGAATCAGTTGTGTCCACATGTTGGTCCAAGTTGTCCTACATCAAAATAGAAGTGTTATAATTGGCCAAATGCAGAAAGTAAATAGTAGAGAAAAATTGTGTAAAATCATATACGAGTAGCCGAGTGTGCAAGTCCAACTCTTCATTAACAGCAAGCGCTATGTGCTTTGTACTCAATACAGTTTCCTCCAACTTTTCAAGCCCCTCATCTTGTTCTGCAGTCACAAGGAAAAAAACATCGCACAACTCAGTTTCACTGTTTAACTTCTGGTTGAACTTGTGTAGAGTTTTTCAGTATTAACTTATAAACAATTTGGGAACTGTACAAGTGGTTTTTGGGTCTGTATCTGATAAAGAATTCGCAAACTTGTCCAGTAATACCTTTCATAATTTGCCGCTGCAAACCAACAAGACCATGGTTATCCAATCCAGCAGTTCTGTTAATTTCGTCTGCAGAAACTTTGTCTTTCCCCAGTAGATTTTCTCTGGACGTCAAAATCAAAGATAAATACAGTTTAATCAGCAAAAACTTTTTCGAATACCATCTCTAATCAAAACACTACAATTAGTAAACAGTTATTGCCCATGTTATCCTCATGATTGGTAACACAGCGCTTAAAACCACTCACAATGGCCTGGAACAGGAAGATTTACCTTTGGCCGTGCTTAGTTTACCAATATCATACAGCAATAGCATAACTCTTAGGTGAGTTCCTATATTCTACTTGATCAACAAGATATTGCAATATCTATACGTGAAAACTCATCATAAGCATGAAAGACAGACTTTTTATGTCTTTTTCTTATCTTTAATGTAGCAAGAAGCCATACAAAGTTGTTGTGACCAGTCATTTTTCCCAATAAATTTGAGTATTTTCTGCTGATTAGCACCTTTATGGCGTTCTATGCAACTATCTCCTTCCTTTCAAAATTTCTTCTGCAAGAGATTCAAGCTCACTGATTTCGTGCTAAGGAAAACAGACCTGTTAGCTGAATTTGACATGTTTAGAGCAGATGCCATCTGGTTAGCCTTAGACCTCAAGTTTACAAACATATCTTGGCGCCGATGCAGCTCCTTCTCCGTTCTTCACAATAAAAGCATCTAAATTTCAATCCCATGTATTCAAAGAACTAATAGATTGCAAATAAATGAATAAAATTACTATATCTTCATATGTAACGATTCTTAAATAGCATATGTATGGAGCATAGACTACATTGACACAAGAATTTCATCGTCAATTAAAAAGGGAAAGGGGCCAAGGCACATTGCACATGGATTTTATTCTAGCATGATAAGACAACACTATCCCCATAAGTAAGAACGTGCAACAACTCGTCACGATAGATGGCCAAGGAGCCTAACTAATAAAAAAAAGGCTAAACAATGACACTGGCAACGAATAATCCAATTAAAAATCTATACAGATATGATGCTTGCACAAGTCACATACATTGGCTGCCTGCTAGGTAGTTTGGAGAGATGGGATTCCAAGGCATCGAGTCTGGTGCCAAGTATTGATATCTTCCTCCGAATAGCAGACAAATGCCGCTGTGTTTCTGGTCCTGAAGGAGGTAGTGAACTTCTTTCTGCTATTCTTGCATTAATATCATCAGCAAGCTTTGAAGCTTCGTTAAACTCCCGCAACCATGGATCAGAAGAGGATGCCATTGCAACTCTGCCAAAAAGCAAAAACAACATAATTTTAACTGCAGCAGGCTATAAAAATGAATATGATGAGGAAACTAAAAATTTTCAGCTGCCAGAAGTTTAAAAATTGAATATAACAAGGAAACTAAAAAATTTCCAAGATGCTAAAATATATTTGATGAGGAAGCTTTTAAATTTACAACTGTCAAAAACCGCACTTCCGACAAAGTAATACAATATCTCCAACAATGAGAAGAAATGAACCATAACCCATTCTAAATGTCAGAAGGAAAATAAAACTCTCTGGGCCACGTTATTCAATTTTAATAACGAAACACACAACTTTCTATCAAAATCAACTACCACTAGAAGAACAACGTTGCAAGAGAGCATAGCCCAATATCATATTCCTCCAATCTAGGAGAAATTCTGCAAATTCTTAAATTACCCTATAATAATCCAATATCATACTCCTCCAATCAAGGAGTAGACATAAATTTTGGGAAATAAATAGATAAATAAAAAACAAACAATTGCCAGGGTCAATCTTACAGCTGTAAGTAAACCAATCTCTTTAGCACAAATATTACAAAACTTTCATAGAAAAAATTCAAGAATATATGTCATTGATGAAAACATCGAACTTTCAGGATCAAACTTTCATAGCACAGCAAGACCTCAAAGCCCAGAAACCTTCAAAACAGATCCCCCACCCAATAACTGCAAACTGATGAAAACATCAAAACCCACATCTCAATTCACCGCAAACGATGGGATAAAAAGAAAGATGGGATCTTTACCACCAGGAAGACAGACGGCGGGGTGGAAGGTCAGGTGGTCAGGAGCTGACCACGGCAAGGGTGGGCGGCGGGTGTCGTCGTGGGGACGCAGGAGGTGGAAAAAGAGGGAAGGCCTCGTATTTGTGCGTAAGAAAGAAACGTACCTGTAAATTGAGGTGCCTTCCTCGTAATAAGCGTATTGTATTTTTCCTTTTTCATAATATAATACGATCGTATTGTATTGTATTGTATTTGTGCGGTGGAAAGAACGTCCCGGCGACGTGTGTGCGTGCGTGTTTTTTGTTTTACTCGTTGGATGAGGGAAGGGGGAAGGTTTGGCGCAAATGGGTTCCGAACTGAATTATATTGAATATTCAGATTTTATTATTAAAACTAAAGAGTCAAAAACTAAATTGAATTAAAATATTTCGGTTCATAACTAAATGAATGAGTTACATAATAAGTTATAAAAATAATTTATTCAATTATTTAATCAAAATTATATTATTATTATTTTAGTGAGCATAGTCATTTAACAAGTAATTCCATATATATATATATATATATATATATATATATATTATTCGGGGGTGGGATTGTTGCCCTGTGATTCAGTCTTCATTTCGTGTTGGGTTAGAAAGTTTGGTGGGACTAAAGGCACCCTTGTCGCACAACGAAATCGCGTGAACTAGAAAATAAATAAAATATCGTGAACAAAGAATAAGCACCTAAGATTTTTACATGGTTTTTTAAGTCAATCTATAGTGAGCTTGTTATTCACGAATTTACTATTTTCCTTCTTTTTACACTTTATATAAAATAATAAATTTTGTTGTTTTTAATTTGGTTTTTCATTGATAACTTCAACATCAATGCCTTGGTATATCTCTTTCTTATTTTCAAATCTTCAAAATAACCCCACCACTATGTCCAAAACGTCAAAAAATGATGGGGAAATAAGCTTTATCTCAATCCGAAAATGGGATGGCCTTTAAATTATTTTCGGAGTGCTAACGAACTAAACCGGACCACTTTGGGTTAGTTCAAACTAGGTAAATGTTGGACCAAACTAGGTGACATATAAAAGTGCTAGAGATTTTTGGGTGTGCCAGGCCGCAGATGGTGCACAGTGCGCCAGTCCAAATCTTGTCACGGATGGGCCATGGACACAGTCATAGATCTGGTCTGGTCACAATCACAGTCGTGATCTGGGTCAGTTTGGATCCAATTAGATCGTGGGGTAGCAGGATGCGGTCGTGGATCTGGCCAGGCTTGTGGATGTGATCAACAGTAAACGAGTCTGATGGACCTAGTTACGGCGGCGGTGCAATGCCGACTTCGGTGGCTTTGGCAATGGCATTTTCAATGGCTAAGGCTAGCAGCGATTGCCCAGATCGGTAGTTCTCTGACTGGTGAGATGCTTGGAGGTGGTCCTAAGGTCTATGGCGGCGCCAGTGGGCAGCGGTGATGGTGGAAAGTTCTAGTAGAACTGGTTTTCGGCCGAGATCTGTCGCTATTTTTCAGTGAAGATGGCGGCTTATTGCGGCTGTACTTGATTTGGGTTTGTACCCAAAGACAAGGGCGATCAATTGGAGGTGGTGGATTGTCCTATGGTGGCGATGATTGGTTGGACGGAGGTCATGAAGATGGCCTCATGCTAGTAACACTCCTTTATCGCACCACACTCCTCGTTTCTGGTGCCATATCTTCTTGCTTGCACAAATATTCAAACAACATTGCTACCTAATAGCTGGCCCCGAGTAGAGTTGCCAAAATATGTTCAGGCTCAAGATTTCTTCCCTTGTAATTCAGTCTTCGTTTCGAGTTAGAATGAGTGGGCTTGGTGGGACTGGAGTCACCCTTACTGCGCAAAGAAATCGTGTGAACTAAAAATAAAATAAAATATCACGAACAAAGAATAAATATCTAATATTTTTACGTGATTCCGTGGGGTTTAACTCGAATCCTTGAGCTAGTCAACGATGAGATTGGTACTCACAAATTCACTATTTTCCTTATTTTTACACTTTGCACTAAAATATTCAATTTTCTTGCCTTTAATTTGATTTTCCTTCGATAACTTAGACTCTAATGCCCTTGTTTGTCTCTTTCTTGTCTTCAAATCTTCAAAATAATCCCACCACTACGTTTGAAACGTCCAAAAACAGTAGGGTAGCATGTTTCGTCTCAATCCAAAGTCGGGAAGGCCTTCAAATTATTTCTGAAGTACTAATGAACTGAACCAGACAATTTTGGGTTAGTTCAAACCAAGAAAATGTTGGACCAACTGGGTACATAGATGCTAGAGATTTTTGGGTGCGCCACACTGCATGTGGCACACAGTGTGCCACTCCAAATCTTGTCCCAGATAGGTCGTGGGTGCGATCGCAGATCTGGTATGGTCACAATCGTAGTCAAGGTTCAGGTCAGTTTGGATTCAATCAAATCGAGGAGCAGCCGGATGCGGTCGTGGATCTGGAAAGGCTTACAGACGTGATCAACAATAAACGGGTAATAAACGGGTATGATAGACCTGGCTACAAAGGTGGTGCAACGCCAACTTTGGTAGCTCAGGCAACGACATTTTCACCCAAATCGTTAGATCTCCGACTGGTGAGACACTTGGATGTGGTCCAACGGTCTATGGCGGTGCTGGCGGGCAGTAGTGGCAGTGGAAAGTTATGGTGGAATTGATTTTCGACCGACATCTGTCACCATTTTCTAGCGAAGGTGGGGGCTTCGTGTGGCTGGATTCGATTTGGGTTTGTACCCTAAGACAAGGGCAATTGATGAGGCGGCAGCTTGTCCTAAAGTTGATGAAGATTACAAGATTACAAATAATTTTTGGGAAGATGGAAGAGCTATAATAGGTTATAACTTATTTGGTGTTGCAGTTTATTTTGATATTACATACAAGACAAGCAAGTATGGACGACCGCTTGGGATATTTGTAGGTATTGACAACCATCAAAGAACTGGGGTTGCCTTGTTGTTTGATGAAACCATTTCAAGCTTCTATTGGTTATTTTCTACATTTGTATGGACAATGTCGTATAAAGAACAAAGAACTGTTTTAATTGATCAAGACAACGCCATGGCTGCTGCTATAAAATATATCTTGTCGAATAATTGTCATCGTGCACATATTTGGTACATGTACCAAAATGCATGCAAAAATTTAAGTCATGTATTTAATCCAATTATTGATGGGAGAAGACCATTTAAGAAAGATTTTAGTAAGTGTATATACTAATTTCAGGATGAAAATGACTTTAAGGAGGCTTGGAATGAGATGATAGTAAAGTATGAGTTGCAAGCTAATCAATGGCTAAAAAATTTGTATCTTGAAATGGAAAAGTGGGCTCTTGTATACGGCCGCCAGGTATTTTGCAGAGGCATGCATTCAACATAGAGGAGTGAGAGCTTGAATAGAAGAGTGAAGGTAAATCTCAACTCAAGTCAGAATAGTGCAATTTTTTCATCATTGTGACATGTTAGTTAAGTAACAAAGATACAAAAGAGTTTTTGGTTGACTGCAAGGTTAGTAGTAGCATAATGGGACCAATCATACCATCACCTATTTTGCAAGAGTTGGCTACTATATATAACCATGCAGCATACATGATGGTTCAAGATGAGTACATGCATATTTGCAATTTTCACATGCTAGAGATAAAGGTAATTGATCATTTGAAAGAATATGTCATGCGAGAATTGAGTAGACGCAAGATAGCCAGTGTGATGTTTGATACAATAACATTAATGTTTCTTGCACACGCAAAACATTTGAATTTGGAGGACATCTACGCCGACACATATTTGTTGTCTTCCAAAATAAAGGTGTGAGCAGAACTCTAACTAAATATATTCTTCATCGGCGGAAAAGTAACGTGAGAGAAAAAGTTATGATTTGTGAGTGGGTTGAAGAAAGACTTTCTCAAAATTCAATTAAACTTTGTTGTCTCCATGACCTTTATTCTCTTTTTTTTAAATATCAAAAGATGCAGTATAACGTGACAAGACTTACAAGAAGGCTCTATCATTGGAGAACATGTCATTGGATATTAGCAATTTGAGAAAGGAATTGCAAGGAATACCTAGGGTAAGCAAGACATCTGCAAGAACTTCTCAATCTAATAAGGTAGACAATGTTTGGATTTTAAACACATAAAATCCCAAAACTACATGATATGCTTTGACAAGGCAAACCAATAAATGATAAAAGATATATGACACACAAAACTAAAATGGAAACTTTTCAATAAAAGAAAAACCATAACCAAATACACGAGATGAGTAAAATATTCCCTATTAAAAGGTAGAGAAAGAAAGGAAATTAACTATTATTAGTCTTATCGAAGAACCCAAAGACATATCTTCTCTTCACAAAAAATAATCTCTTTTTTCTCCTACATGCACCACCAATATGCACCACCAACGGTGACCCTGTTATAAACTCCGCAACCTCTAACTGGAACACACTCCCTATACTCCCTCTAAGTGAAACACACTCACTCCAATTAAAAATACACTCAACTTTTAACTGGAACATACTCCAATTAAAAAAACACTCAACCTCTAATTAGAGAAAAATACTTTAGCTAAGAAAACTCATAAGTTCCAACCAAAGGACTAACCCTAATTGGGTAGCCAAAGAAATAACCCTAATTGGGTGACACATATTTGTGAGAAGAGGCTCTCCCTCCTCTAAGAGAGAGAGGGAGAGCTTCACTTCTTCACCTATACTACTTTTATTACACATGTATAATTACATATTTATGGATAATGGATACAAAATATTATACACAAGATACGACCAACCTCTTGAATACAAAGAACCAAATCCCAAAGACTTTTCGTCTTCGACAATTCTAATTCAATTCCTTGTACCTCTTAAAATAATTTCTATGTCTTTACGATTCCCCATTTAGTTACATATCTTTTCACATTCATCGTACGATGAATGACTCCAACAGACAAAACATTTTTGTTCTAACAAGGACTTCCTTGTCTACATACAAATCAAGATGAAGATCTAGTAGATTGTGCTTCATCACCAGACCATTAAGGGATTCAAGAAAAATATTAGGAAGAAATGTAGGCATAGATTTAAAGGATGCTTGGAGAAAGGTAAGAAAATAAGACTAGTAAAAAAGGACAGTGTCAAAAAAGCTTGCCTATGGACGAATTAGATGACCACCAATTTCAATCACAAGTACATCACAACATGGAAGTAAGTTATTCTATAAAATACACGCAAGGAGTATGAAAGTTTATTTTATTTCTAACTCATTAAAATTAATTTGTGTAGGGATTAGTATGTTCCAAAAGTTCAACGATGAAGTCCATGCCCAATGATCATCAAAACAGGAGTTGGATGGCCAATAAAATTAACCATGGTTATGTGGATTTGTTCAATATACACACCGGTGCAATTATTCAAGGATGTGTAACTTTAATACCAAGGTTTGATGACATTGGTAAAGATAACAATTCAACTAGTGTCACTCTTAATAAATTATTGAAAGTGAATAATATTATATTTATCATATATTTCCAAAAATTGATGTCAATAAGTTTGTTAAAATTTTTTCCGAGTCTGCACAAAGTGATGTATTGAATGACAAATCTATTAAAGACATTTTGAAAAACCAGGGGTAAGAATACTAAATAAATAAGGATTTTTGCTTAAAGTTATTGATTTTTTTTCTATTTGCAGGTGAAGTATGAATTAATGGATTTTAGTCAAGGATCAAGCTCTTCAATAATAATTAGCTTATAAATGTTTATTCATTATTTGAAAAATAATTATTGACTGTTAAGGAAACAAACTCGGTGTGATCCTGGATATTTTTTGTTTTATAATTAAATTATGATTTATATTTGATGTATCAAGTCTGGTTGTGGCTAATTGTTTCATTCGTTCATGCATTTTTTGATGCCGACAGGGAGAATTTTAGTAATTTAGTTGTTTCTGTTTATAAATTATGATGAGTGAAAAACTTTGTTATACACGGCTCATGTTTGATGGCAATGCTGAGTGCTCCAAACCAGTAGCAAATCCTTCAATAGCCAAGAAATTATTTTAGAAAAAAAATCCAAAAAATGTACTTTGGCCAAGCATTCTATTTATTTTATATCTGCAAATTGAAGTAGATTGCAAGGTAGGCTTCTTGCACATACGAAAATGCTTGTTTCATCAACAAAAATAAATGAATAATCTTACCCCACGTATACAAGAGAAACTTGTAAAAAAATGACAAAATAGGTATAAATTTTTAACAATTGTGGAAAGCTATCTATATATTTGTGGCTTTACATTGGTAGTATTCAAAACACAATTTCTTAGATCCACTCCCTCTCTCGACCATTCACTTTATCGCAACCAAACTCATACTCTTGAGGTTAGTAATATTGGCAATCTCAATTGTATATGTGAATCAGGGCTGTAAATCTATGTTAACGGGGTTTGTGAGATGAGTATTCACGTTATTTTTATATGATTTACAGTCTAACCCAAAAAATACTATAAAATCCGTTATTAAAATTACATACTTTCCACCAATGTAAATCTGATTTATGAACTTGTAGGATTAAAAAATGAAGGATAGAAAAGATTCAAACTAGATTTATAACTTAAACTCAACAAAAATATAATTTTATTCACAGTAAAATACTATTCATGTTCCTAACAACACTTTAATCATATAAATTAGATTCACAGTTTTACTAATCGCCCCATACACTCTATGACATCCCACACTCTGGTAGTGAGTTTTGTTCTAGTAATCACGGTTCAACGTCCCTCACTCGTGATAGTTTAGAAATTGATCCACTTGTTAGAATTGTGGAGCTAGTGTTAGGGAAGGGGAAGAGGAGTTGACACATGCACTATTGGATGGAGATGGGGTGCTTGAAAGGTCAAAGGTATAAAACCCGTGATTCAAATCAAGGTTTTATAATCTGAACTGGTAAGTTCGACAATTATTTTTAAAATTGGGTCAAGTTTTAATTATGTGACGACCATTCATTTTTCTCACCAACCATTCATTTTTCTCACGTGATTATTCATTTTTCTCAACTGACCATATGTTTTTCTCACCTGACCATTCATTTTTCTCACCTTAACATTTATATATTCCACACTTCTAAAACTATCACTATTCATCCTTCTCACCCAACTTCCTTATTCTTTTTCTTCCTTCTC
Organism: Piper betle; assembly: GCA_033002965.1. Classification (NCBI taxonomy): domain Eukaryota; kingdom Viridiplantae; phylum Streptophyta; class Magnoliopsida; order Piperales; family Piperaceae; genus Piper; species Piper betle. The sequence continues at coordinate 29,855 of JAURVB010008195.1, read as the reverse complement.
TTTTCCACCCCACTATTCTCACTCAAGCCGGCCACAACCTCATTGCCATCACCACATGACTGACGATTAGGTACAGAGTAGGAGCTCACTGTTTAGGTGTTAAGATACGCTCGGAGCTTCTACCAGGTCTATTTAGAACTCGCCCCTGATTTATTGTTCTATTCTATCGTAATTTATTTTTTACAAATTGTAGGACGAGTTAAGTAGTATTTTATTGGATTACATTTAACCCGGGTCATTTAATTGATCAATTTTCCAGATTAATAACCCTCAAGGATGAGATCCCTCGAGTATGTTTTCAAAAACAAGATCCAACACAAGTTGCCTTTGGATCTATTATATAAATCTCTATCAAGACATATATATATATATATATATATATATATATATATAGTTTTCGTGTTTTTTAATAACCGCACTACGCGAGCAAGCACATGCCAATCGAAGCCTAAACTACCGACAACCATGTTATGCGAGCGGCATGTGCCAGTCGAAGCTGAAACTACTAACAACTATGTCATGCGAGTGACATGTACCAGTCAAAGCCGAAGCTACCGAAAACTATGTTACACGAGCAGCCATGTGCCAATTGAAGCCGAAACTACCGACGACCATGCAACACCAGCAGGCATGTGCCAATCAAAGTTGGGAATACTGACAACCATGTTAGCCAGCGGGCATGTTCCAGTCAAAGCCAGGAATACCAACCATGTTATGCGAGTGAAATGTACTAGTCTAAGTTGGAAATACTAGTAGCCATGCTATGCGAGCGGCATGTGCTAGTCTAAGCTGGGAATACCTAAAACCGTGCTATGCGAGCAAGTATGTAAATAAGAAAAAGGGCTTAGGATACAACAGTAATATTGAAGGACAAGAAAGTGAAATGAGAATATGCCAAGGCATCAACAACAGCAGATAAGTTCAGTTAAAGATGATTTTAGTTCAATAGTTGCCCTTCAGAGATTTCATTAAAATGTTTTCTTTCATACGAGAGTTTGCTCTCATTGCCTGTTTGTTATAGTTATAATTTTGGACCAGTAAAACTTGTTACTAACATATTTTTATAAGTGTGTATGTAATGATCAGGAGTAGGATGTGTAAAACCCACGATTTGAGTCAGGGTTTTATATTCAGAATCAGTCGATTGGACCATTATTTTTGAGTCGAGTTAGTTTTAAAACATGTGTAGTGAGCCGACACTAGTTGCATGTATGAGCTATAAGGGTTATGCGTACCCAAATATATGATGATAACGTCATGAACAGAGCAGAATAGAATGCGTTATCAGAATATATTAGAGCATGCCAGTTATTTTTTTTATTTTTATATACAGTGGATTGTAGAATTAGTTTTAGGTCGTTTACTGCGTTAAGACTCGTTACAGGCAGTTTGGGTGGGTTGATAGTTCTAGATCATATCATTATAATGTTTTAGTGTTTGTTTGATTTTATGGGATTTTTCTCAATTTTTATGGAATTTTTTTAGGATTTAATACGACTTAATTATTATTCTTCACTCGAGCCGGAGACGACTCAAGTAATATTTACAAGTTTGCCACCAGCCCTTTTCTTCCCTCCCAACACCTTCTTCCCCAAAGCCCACGTTGCCTCGCGATGCCGTCCCCAGTGCAGCGTCGCCGCCGCTGCCGTGGCCGCCACCCTGCCACAGATCGGCACCGCCTAGCCCTGCCACGAAGTCGCCGTGCGGCCCCGACTAGGCCCGGCCATCGTCAGGCCGCCGTGACGCGAGGAAGCCGCACCTTTGTGTCGCGCTTCCATCACTGATCATGTCACCGGTGAACGTTGCAGCTACGATTGAGTGGTCACCTCGACGTCTTCGACCAACCCAAAACCCTCCTTGACTAGAGCGGAGCCCATCGCCGCCTAGGTCGGCCGGATCTAGTCACCCATCGCCGCCGCCCCTGTTTTAGGCATTTTCTCGGCGAGTCACTGCCTCCGTTGGCAATGACAACGTCATAGATGCTTTGGGCTCGCTGAGCTGGTTCCAATGGTGCCCAATATGACCACTTTCCTGCCAGTAGACGCTGCCGGCGACTGTCGCCGAAAAAATGTTGGAAGCTGTCGGAAAACTATTGAAGCCTACCGGAAAACCGCCAAAAAATTGGAATCGCTGGAATTTGCTGGATCTTTCGCGGAGCTCATCCAGTTGATCCCGATCAAACTTCAAATACTGACAAGTGCCAAATTTAAGCTCCGAGACACACGATAAAACCCTAGCCGCCGCTGATCACTGACGACGTGAGGTATAATTACCTCTGAATTTATAAGTTAAAGTTGATGATTGTTATCACAACACGTTAGGGTTGATTATTTGATGTGATTAATGCTTAATTATGGATGAAATGATGAGTTACATGATGAGATTAAGTGTGAATGAAGAGTAAGTGATCTAATGAAGTAAAGTAAATATGAGCATGCTAATCGAGTATGACGTAAAAACACAGTAAAATTGGTATGAATAGGATTAGTTAGAATTATTTTTTATACTTACGATTATTTGATTGTTGATTGATGTTCATTGAGTTTGATGCATCATTTAGTTAGCGGGCATTAGTATTTAGTTTTGGTGTGTAGGTACGGAGTAGGAGCTCGCCGCCTAGGCGCGATGACACGCTTGGAGCTTCTACCAAGTCCGTTTAGGACTCGTCTCTATTTTACTCTATTCTATTGTATGTTTGTTTTAATACTTGCAGGACAAGTTAAGTGGCGTTTTATTGGATCCCACTTAACTCGGGCCATTTAACCAAACAGTTTTCCGGATTAATAACCCCTCGAGGATGATTTCGAAAACAAGATCCACCACAAGTTGCCTTCAGGTCTATTATATAAATCCCTTCACATGCCTATATATATAATTTTATCGAGTTTTTAGTGAGACGAGAGATGGAGAAACCGACTGCACGTACCATGAGTGGATGCAGACTCTGGATTAGTGTAGCAGACTGTTCCATTTCTAAGGGATCCTAACAACTCCGCGTTTGAGTTCTTCACACCCGGAGAACGTGGAGGTTTATGGTTACTGTTTAGTACAGCGCATATCCAGACTTATGGTTTAAAGGGTATAAAGGCGGTTGTCTAAGAGTATTGGGCCTTCATGCTCAAGGCTAGGAGAAATATGGAGGTAAGGAGAGGGCTTAGGATTCGAGACCAGAAAATGAAGTAAGAAAATGCCAAGAAAGGCATCAGTAGCAACAGATTAGTCAGTTTGGGATGCTACCGGGTCTGCAGCCCAGTGGCTCCTCAGTAGGTGCCCTTCAGAGTGTTCACGAGGAGTATCTGATATTTTCTTTCATACGAGAGTTTGCTCTTATAGCTAGCTTGTTATAGTTATTATATTTTCTAGACCAGTAATACTTGTTACTGGCATGTTTTTATACTATATGTAGGTAATAATCACGAGTTGAAGGAGCCAGCTTGGACGAAGGAGCACTGTTGTTGCTTGCATACATGTCAGTCGATAGAGTGGTTAATATTTTGTTTATAATGTTATTATATTGTGAATGGTGTGGCTAAATGCTTAAGACATAATAATGTGACATGATTAAATGCTAAGACAAGATGACATGTTGTGATTAATTGTTAAGACATGATGATAGAATGTGAAACATGAATAGATTTTGCAGCGGGAGTGTGGTGGGTTGAGACCCAAGCTTAGAGTGAGTAAATTGTATATTAGATTATGTGGATAAAGTTACTTGATATATAGATATATATTTGCATATATGTTTATATATATTATTTTGACAGAGTGACCTTAATTGCACTTTTAGGAGAGATTTTGTCCGTTTTATTTTAGAATTTTTATTGATTTTGATCATAATCGTATTGTTATATGAATTACTTTGCATGTTATCTATGTAGTATCATGTTAGGATTCTATGCATTTATCCATGCATGACAAGTCGTATCTTCATCTTAAGACGCTGAGATTAGATCCACATGAGTTGGGTTCGGGTTAGCTGACCTAACCGGGGGCTGTAACACGCCAGTTTGGTTCACGAGCATGGACCGGATTTAGAGTGTTACAGGATGTGCCAGCCAGGACGGAGGAGCAGTGACATCTCTTGCACACACACATGTTAGACAATAGAATATTAATGTTTTGTTGTCAGACAATAGAATGTTAATATTTTGTTGTCAGACAATAGAATGTTAATGTTTTGTTGTCAGACAATAGAATGTTAATGTGTTTTGTTGTCAGACAACAGAATGTTAATGTGTTTTGTTGTCACGACAACAGAATGTTAATGTGTTTTGTTGTCCGACAACAGAATGTTAATGTGTTTTGTTGTCCGACAACAGAATGTTAATGTGTTTTGTTGTCCGACAACAGAATGTTATTGTGTTCTATTGTCAGACAACAGAATGTTAATATATTTTGTTGTCAGATAACAGAATGTTACTGTGTTCTGTTGTCAGACAACAGAATGTTAATGTGTTCTGTTGTCGGACAACAGAATGTTAATGTGTTCTGTTGTCAGACAACAGAATACTAATATTTTGTTTATGTTGTCATTATATTAAGAATGATGTAATGTAATATATGACAATTGAATTCATATGATGTGAAAAGTAATTAGAATGCACAGATGAGTCAAAACCCAATTGGGGCGGGTAAACGAAAAGAATAAACTATTTTAAGACGTCATTTTAATAATCCTTTGCACAAGAAAATTTCACCCTTTACAACAAACATTCTAAAACTACTAGGACACATTGCAAACTTTTAGTTGGGGCTAACCGGTGAGGCTTATTATAAAAGGTGGCTTTCTTAAAAAAATTTTCCTTAAATAACATTAGGAGGGTATAATTGGCATTACAAAAATTAGCCCAAAATTTAAAACCCTTGGACGACAAGCCTTCTTTATCGCCAATGCCTCTTGCTGCCAGCGTCTTGTCTCTCTAGCACTCCATCTCTTCACTACTGCTCCCTTAAAGTCCAAGGTTAGTTTTTGTTTATTTTTGGATGTCGGGGACTAGGTTTTGTTCTGACAAGTACCACTTGTGTAGGTACAAATTATTCTTTGGGAAGAATAAACTATTTTAAGATGAATAAATCGTTTTAATAGTCTTTGGGAAGGGGGGTGGGTAAACAAAAAGAATAAACTATTTTAAGATGCCGTTTTAATAATTTTTTGCACAAGAAAATTTCACCCTTTACAACGAAGGTTCTAAACCTACTGGGTCACGTTGCAAACTTTTAGTTGGGTCGAATAGGAGAGGCTTATAAAAGGGGTGGCTTTCTTAAAAAATTTTCTTAAAATAACATTAGGAGGGTATAACTGGCATTACAAAATTTCGCCCAAAATCTAAAACTCTTCGACACAAGCCTTCCGGCTTCTCCCTTCCAAACCGTCGTCACCTCTTGCCACTGGCATCTCGCCTCTCTGGCAATCCATCTGTAACACCCAGTTTCGGCTCACCCCTGAACCGACTCAAAAATGTCATTGCCTTCTGAACCATTTGCTAATCTACTCGATTCGGTTAAATTAACCCGAATTTGTTGTCGATGTCTTAAGATGGAGATGTGGCATGCAAAATATAGATGAAATAATTGAGTTCTAACGCAGTCCTACATACATGTCATGACGTGCAGCAAAAATAGAACAAAAACAATAAATGAGAAATCCAAAGGAAAATATATATTTCTATAGAAAAACGGACAGAGTTTCCCCTAAAAGTGCAATAAAGGCCAACTTGTCCACAACATGGATGTATAAATATTCTATCAAAATAATATAAAAAATGACAATCTATCATAGCATTCAATCATTATCACTTTCTTGTTCACCTGAGGCAGTTTATCAAGGCATAACACAATATGATTATTATTCACACAGCATCAATACACTATTATTATACATTACACACAGCAGGTACATGTATGTGCAATTCTGTGCTACTCCTCCACAATCCTGATAGTGCTCATCCTTTGTAGTTCTCAGCTACATAAATATAGAAAATCATCTGTAACGAGTGTTACCGGTCTAGAAAATAATTAATATCAATCTGACACAGGAGAGCTAACCCTCCTGTTGAATAAAAAACCTCATATACTTCCTCAAGAACTCTCATAAGGGCAATAATGGGAGTCGTCGACCTCAGGCAGCAGCATCGTCTTTCCATATCATTTTATTTCCATCACATTCTCTTTCCATATCATTCTATTTCCATCACATTCTCTTTCCATATCATTCTATTTCCATCACATTCTCTTTCCTTGGCCATTTAAACTATCCCATTGCACAGGAAAATCATTCTCATTCATCTCAGCCCTCTACGTCCTCTGTATTACTCCAAGCCCTGAGTACTCTTAGACATGCGCATTCAATACCCTTTTACTCCTTAAGTCTAGACATGCGCTGCATAGAAGTACCTGTAAACCTCCACACTTCTCCGGGTTTGAGGAATGCAAAGGTGGAGTTGTCAAGATCCCGCGGGGATGGAGTGGATGTTCAATATTTCCAAACTTGCTATTGACTAGCACGTGCTCGCTGGCATAGCACGGTCATCGAATTTCCCTCATTCCATATCTCACTAAAAATGCGAAAACTACATGTATATAGGTCTAGGTAAGGATTTATATAATAGGCTCGAGGCATCATGAGCTGGATTTGAGTTTCGAAAACAAACTTGAGGGATCTCATCCTCGAGGGTTATTAATTCGAAAATAATATGCGACTAAATGGCCCGCGTGGAGTGGGATACAATAAATCCACCACTCGACACATTATCTTACCTATAAAAACAAAACACAATGGAGTATAGAGATAGATCCAGAAGTGAGTCCTAACAGACTTGGCAGAAGCTCCAAGCGTGTCCTTATGCCTAGGCGGCAAGCTCCTATTCTGTCCATACACATCAAATCTAAAAGCTAACACCCGCTAACTGAATGATGCATCAAACTCATCATGATCAACACACTCATAATACAAACAACATCCATCAATTGTCATCCAATCATCAGTGTAGAAATAACTCTACCTCATCCTTTTCATACAAATTTTATTATGTTTTTCTAAGATATGTTGTAGTCATTTAGCATGCTCAGATTTACTTTACTTAATTAGTCATTAATAGCCATTCATTGTCATACAAGTCATGCAAATCATCACTTCATTCACAATCAAACATTCATCATATCGACCCAATAGTGGTAATGATGAGGACGGTAGCGGTGGTGTGATCGCTGACGGCAGTGACGAGTTTGATTGGGGTGGTCAATTGCTCCAATCGGACCCACGACTGGCCTCGATGACGGCCCTAGGGAGGGGAGGAAATGTCGGGGAGGTTAAAGGAATGGTCATCGACATCAAGGCAGCGGTGGCGCGGCCTGGACGGTGGCAAATCGACTAGGGGAACATTGCGCACAGTTGACTCTCATCGCTTATATTCTGATAACTTATTTTCACTATCTTTTCGATGTTATCATAATATATTCAAGTAGTTGACTCTCATCGCTTATAACTCACAGTTGGCCTCGACTCAGCACGCAGTTCATGAAACTAACTCGACTCAAACCGACAGTTAAAATGACTTGTTCACTATAGTAAAACTCTCACTTGAGTCACAAGTTTTACACCATTTCTTCATTGTTGTTCCCACGAGTTAGTTTTTTTATTCTTTGATGTTGAGGATGGGGTTTTGTCCTCATGGTACTCATCAGTACGAGTGGATATTTCCTACTTAGTTATTGTCAAATTTTACAAATTTATGTTATTTTGTTGTCAAATTTTACAAATTTATGTTATTTTGTTGGAAAATGATGATTTTCCTGCTATTATGTTGGTACTTGTGTAGGTACAAATTATTCTTTGGGAAGAATAAACTATTTCAAGACGAGTAAACTATTTTAATAATCTTTTGGAAGCGGGGGAGGGGGGAGCGGGGCGGGTAAATGAAAAGAATAAACTATTTTAAGATGCCATTTTAATAATCTTTTGTCCAAGAAAATTTCACCTTTTAAGACAAACGTTATAAAATTACTTAGGCATGTTTCAAAATTGGAATCGGAATTGATTTTCAAGGGAGTCACTGAATTGGATCGAATCAGTGTAAATCGGTCAGGAATCGGTTCAGTTGAATCAGTCCAAATCGGTCTTATATAAAAATTTTAATTTAGTCAAAATTAGTGAGTTATTAGTTATAAAACATTTCATTCTATATTTTATATTTTATAATATTTTTTTGGATTTTTTGAATTATTTAAAATTAATTATTATTTTTTACTCAAGTTAGAATCAAGCCAACTTTTAATTACGAGAATGTCACCCTGATTTTCTCCCCCCCCCTTCTTCTCTCTCCCCTACTCCGCCCATCCCCCTCACCCTGCCCTGCCTCACCGGCCCTACCTGGTCCCTGCCCCCATCGCCCCCCTCCCCGCTCCTCCGCCCAATCGCCACCCTGTCACCCCCCTCGCTCCCCACCCCCCACCCCTCCTGCTACCCTGTCACCCCCCTCACCCCCTGGCCCACCCTGTAGCCCCATTGCTGCCCTGCCACCCACCCCCTAGCCCTGCCTTGTTGCCCAGTCGCCTCCCTCACCACCCTCTCCCCGCATCCCTTATCGCCCCGTCGCCACTCTCGCCGCCCCACCCCATCCCCTGCCGCTATTGCCTCCAGCCACCCCCTCCATGCCGATCTCCTGTCACCGCCCTCGCTGTCGGCCGAAATTGGCTCAAATTAGTCAATTCTGAAATCTGTTCAAATAGGCCGATTCATAAACCGATTTAGCTAAGACCCATTCATCGTATTTTTTGATGCGGATCAATCCGAGTAGAATCGGCTGATTTTTACAATAATGATACAAGGGCGACTTTCTTAAAATAGTTTTCTTAAAATAACATAAGAAGGGTATAATTGACATTACAAAATTTAGCCAAAATCTAAAACCCTTCTCCCTTCTTTACAGCCTTGCAGACAAGCGGAGCCGCCACCTTCTAGTTCTCCATCTCCACAGCGCTAAAACCCCCAAAAACACCAAAACGAACCCGAAACACTCCAATCCAAGATCGAAACCTCTTCCTACTTGAGGAAGAGGCAAGAAACTTGAGCTATACCTGCTCGTCTTTCCGTCCCGTTTGACTGGTTTTTCTTCCTTTTTCCATACTTCAGGAGGAAGAGATCGCCGCGTTCAACTTCCACTGGTGATGGCCATTCCTTCTTGAAAACAGCCGCCGGCGTCTCGCCTCACTCCATCTCTTCAGTGCTGTTCCTCCTCGAAGTTAAAGGTAAGCTTTTTTTATTCTTTGATGTTGGGGAATGGGGTTTGTCTTCATGGTACTTGTAGTACGAGTTGATATTTCCTGCGTAGTTATTGTCAAATTTTACAAATTTATGTTATTTTGTTGGAAAATGATAATTTTCCTGCTATTATATTGGTACTTGTGTAGGTACAAATTGAGCACAATTGGACCTTCTTAGTTTTGATCTTATTATTTTTTGCTTGCATTTGAATTGTATTTTGTTGTCAATTCGGGGCACAATCAGCTTGTCTTATCATTTCGGTGTCTATTTGTTAGACTATTGGATTTGATGGCTTTCTGATCGCAACGAGTCCTTATCATTTATCTACTTATTCCATATTCATTTGGATTTCATAAGTGCCGTCCTCAATTTCCTGTTTTTTTAGTGATTTTTTAAGTAAAATTAAGCGCAATCACATTTTATTTCTTGTATTCATTTGTTAGATTGTTGGATTGTATAGATTTGTCTGAATGCTTCTCTTATGTTGTGTATGATAGCGGTGGGGAAGAAGGGGACGAACATTTTTATGTGGGTATGTGTTGTTGAACATTTGAACATGTATGAATCTTTTGTGTGTCTTAGATGATTTATTTTGACTTTCATCTGTTGTATTGAACATTTATACAGATGTACTTTTTATGTGAGTTGTGTTAAGCTTTAATTATATTGTTGCATTATTTTATGGTATCTTATTAAATGTAGAAGAATTATTCTATATTGGTTATGTATGGAGGTAAATGGATTTCTATCTTTTAAGTGTTGAGTATACATAACTAGATCTGATTCCAACCGATTCAAAATTGACCAATTCTTGGCCCATTTTTGTTGAATTGGTCTGATTCTCTTTGTTTTTCCCCGGCCAATTCCAATTTATGTAACTATGATAGGCACTTGATCATATTAACTTTTCTTAAAGTTTTTTGAAATGTGCAATTGTGTTTGCCAATCAGGTGCTTTTTTGCCAGTAATCTTGTGATTTTTCTTAGATAGATTAGTTAAATTGTATAGATATAAACTCTAGTTTAGCTGGATATTGGGCAATTTGCTTAGAGTTGGAGAGAAGTTAGAAATTAGAGAAATGCGCACAATTGGTACTTGAAATTAGGGTATTCTATTTGGATTTTGAATGAAACATAACTCTGCCAATCCGTGTGCATTACTGGTGCTAGGCAAAGGAGGGTTGTCGTCAGAAAAGGCATCCAACCATCAAATTCTGTCATTTGTAATCACATGCTTCCTAGTTTGGAATGCCATAGTTTCAAATATAAGTCTCAGGCGCTTCATAGTTTGGATATTGGGAAGAAGATTGAATTTTGAATGAAAATGAATAATTAGAGAATGCGGCACAAAATGTCTTTGGGGTTTTAGGTGGAATTTGCTAGTTTAGGCCTACCTTGTTGTGGAAGTTGTTATGTTTCCACAAGGAGTGTTATTTTCGCATGTTGGAAATTGGATTTCTTAGAATTGTATTATTGTTGTTGGTGATGAAGAATTATGATTTGCTAGAAATGGATGAAATGTAAAATATATAAAGACGGGTGAAGATGTAATTGAGAGGTCATGGATGAAATACATGAATAATCTTCTTGTCTAAGGCAGCTCTCGTTTATCTCCTTTTTCCTCCTTGTTCTAAGTAGCTCTAGTTTGTCTCCTTTTTACTCCTTGTTCTAACCCTAGTTCTTGGATCTTCTCACCCTCCCAAACCCATCTCCTTTTACCGATTTTGTCTTTGGAGTCCCTTCATTGATTCCCTTCCCATCTCCTTTGTCCTCTGTTCTTCAAATTAATGGGAGTCACAGCCGAACTGTGACAGTTATATGTTGTAGGACTGATTTTCAGGGCAATTATGTTCCCTACAACAATGCTTTCTTGCCAAGCGTGTGTGTGTGTCATAGTGAACGCCTTCTAGTCTTCACTGTACCTAAGGTCCACGTTATGTTTGACCACTTTTTTGAGTCTTTTTGCAGACTTCCAAATCAGCTACTTTTATCAGTCTGGCTGCAGGTCCCTTTGCAATCTTATGATTTAATGATGTTTCTTGAGTCCATTGCCGGTGACCTATTTTCAAAATTGTTAATTTTTTGGTGTGAATTGATTGACTGCCCTTCATGTCAACAATTGTTGATTTATTTTTAGAGGTATGGTTAAAAAATTATGCCTTTTTCACTGTATGTTTTTGTATTGCCTAATTTTCAGGTCAAACCAATTACACATTTGTGAGTTATGATTTTCTCTTGATGAATGGTTTTCAGTGACTTTTATTGATGTTGTATAGTCGCATGGGTTAGTTTTACTGGATGAGATGGAGGATATTATTGCTTCATCCTCTTGTTTTGTAAAAGGGACTGCTAAGTAAAATTTCTCTATTCTCCTCCTCTGGCAATGTCAATGTTGGTTTCACTTCCATTCATGGTCGTTTGTCTATGAGTAGTGGCGGTGTTTATTAATGAGATTCCTTTACATAATTTAGGCTTTTGATGAATTTGAATTATTATTGAAATTATGACTTCTTCATCTTAGACAGGCACTGGGTTGATATACTGGTGCTTGCTAATTGTGAGTTTTACATCAATTACCATATTTTGGCTAAGTGCATGTTTTGGTGGAACGTAATATCATTTTGTAAGATTTGAATGGTTAGTTATGAAAGGCACAAAAAAATGGCCGAAATTGGTTTCATTTTTTCCCATGGCTCAGGTCGATTTTCCTAGTTTTATTTTATGATGAAAGAGTATTTATTTGGAACAAACTTATTAAATGGTGCTGAAAGTTGATAGTTTTTCAATACTTTGTCTGTTTACTCATTTAATTAATCAGCTTTTATTCCTGTTCTTTCTATTGTTATGAATGTGATATTATGTAATGATCCTGATTGGGCTACCGTTTTTCTATGATCAATGGCATATTAATTATGACATGCAAGTTTGACTTGGTTGCACTGTTTTAGCATAACTTGATTTTTTTTATGTGGTGATATTTTTAGAGTCTACTGTTGTGATTGTGTTCTATTGCTTACTTAAAATTTAATTAGGCAGGACATTTGTTACATAGCTACAAAACATACATCAAAATTGCCAATTTAGAAAGTTCCTAATTTCAACTTTAATAGGATAAGCGGAAACTATTTACCCATTGACTTGGCTAATTTTAAATAAATGAAGAGAAAGCAATTAAAGTTTGATGGTAGTTGGGCTACTTTTTTTATATCTTTTGGTGTATAAAAGCAAACTACCCAATTAAAACCTGACAAAGCCATTTAGAACCTTAAAAAGCAGACCTAGTTACATTTGACCTGTTTGGAGATGTCCCATTTCGTTAAACCTAGGAAAGTCATCAAAATCCTTGCAGGAAATCTCATGAGCCTAAGCTTACGAGTATTTTTTATTGTAAGTTGTGAGATGTTTCGGGCCTTCTGGCCTGTTAAAATGAATTCAAATGATTAAAGGGTGTGTAGTCGGTGCTTCTCTTTCGGTGATCATGGTTGGGGATCACAGACACATGGAAGCAGTCACTGGCATATGTGGCTGCGTTCATCACATATCCATTCTAATCTTGGCATTTTACGATATTAATGAATCCTAGTATACAGGTATTGACTGACAATTGCATATACAAAACGAGGAACGCTGTGAAGATCAAACGATGGGGGATAAAGGTATTAATGGTGGATTCCGATCCAGAATGGACTACTACCTGTACAGCGGTGATAAAAAACACGTCTTTGCCGGCATTGCCATCATCAGTGTCCTCTTTGGTGTTCCCTGGTACTTTATGAGCAGAGGTTGGTTACTTTCACTTTTTATTAGGATGAATGAAGTTTTTATTTTGTTCAATTGTTAGCATCATTAATCATTCTTGAAGATGGTGATGCTGCATTTGTTGCTTATCTTCAACCTATAGTGATTTTCTTTATGTTTGTCATTGTGGTCATTCATTTGGATCATCTGCTTTCTGGTGTTCATTCTCATTCTTTTTAACATTGTAAGTCCTGTTCATCACGTAAGTGTATTTTATTTTGGGATGCACTGATGAAACAGCTTCCACTTCATCTTTTCACCTGTAATTGATCCATTTATTAATGGTTTAATGTTCATCGAACGGGAAATGCTGGGAAATTTGTTTGCTTTTGCTGGTTAATAATACCTTTCAGCAATTCTTTTGCAGGAACAAAGCATCAGTCTCATCAGGATTACATGGAAAAAGCTGATAAAGCTAGAAGTCAGAGGTTATCATCTGGTTCAGCATCTGTCAAATAATGACTTTTACTATGAGTTTTTAAATTAGCGAAATGTGTGACGGGTTGTGGAAAGGCTAGTTAAGGTTGATTTTGTTCCAGCCTTCATTCTGAAAATTGAACCAGGTCCTTAATATTTATCATTTTTGGAGAGAAATTGAATTTTTTTCTATGGATGTGTTTCTCCGGTTATTGTTGCCAACTTTGTCGCAGGAATAACAAAGTTTATGCTGTTTAAATGCTGCTTATTGCAGCCCCTAGCAATTAAATTTCTGTATGCTTGAGTTGCATGTTAATGATGTATGAGTTAATCTAAGGCTTGTGAGTTTTTATTTCCACCTCTTTCTATTAACCGAGAATTTTCTTATGGTCTTTGGTGATTATTTTGAAGATTCGTTGTTGTGTGCAAATATCAAATGTCATTAAATCATTATCTTTGTGTTGATCACTAAGCTTGCCTATATCCACCATTATTGCGATCGGCTATTTCCGAGTGGAATCGGCCAATTTGAATTAGATCGGCAGCGTGCTGATCCGATTTTGGGGCCGAATCGGTCAGCCCCGAATCGGCGCCCAACTCGGTTGATTTACCCCGATTTCGACTGAGTTAATTTTGATTTACAATTGGGGTAAATTGAGAAGAATCGGGTTTTTTGGATAAATTATTAAAATACTTTAATTATGATATTTATTAAATTATTTAAGTATAGGTAAAATTGAAATTTTGATTTTAAAAACCTAACGTTAACTCGCTCCCCCACTCTGTCGTTGCGCGTCCGCCCTCCGCCGTCGTGTTTTCGCCCCTGCCGTGCATCTCCGACTCCGGCCTCAACTCTGACCGGGCTGTGGACTTTGCCTTTGCAATTTTGCCGTCGACGTGTGGTCGGACCGATTCGGCCCTGTGAACGCGAGAGCACTATTGCACGAATCGTCGTCAACCGGGCCTCCGATAGGGCTGCCAACCTCGCCTCCGCCCTTGCAACCTCGCCTCCGACGTGTGGCCGGCCAGTGGCCGCAAGACTCGTTGCCGACCGGGCCTCCGACCTCAGCTCCGACCGATTCGTGTAAAGTTGGATTTTTTAAATTAAATCTGTAAATTATTGGCTATGCTTCACAAATTTTTTGGTTGTGCTTCACAAAGTTGGAACAAATTCACCTCAGCTCCGACCGGATGTGCAAATTGTTGGCTAGGCTTCACAAATTTTTTCATTGCTGATTTGGGATTCATGATCAAATTTATATGTCAAATTTTATAATATGTGCTGTGTAAATGTGTATGTACCTGCTGACAAATTCGTAGGTCAAATTTTTTTACAAATTGCTACGTGATGTGCAAATTTGTATGTCAAATTTTTTGTGCAAAATTGTGTATGTGCTGTGCAAATTCGTAGGCTCTGGTTCACTTTTCATTTCGAGGATTGTAAGTATGCTTGTTGCTGAACCAGTAAAAACTGCTCACCGAGTTGTCTCAATCTTAGCTGCTAAAGGTGCAACACCAAGTGAATTCGTTCCAATCTCACTCGAGTTCAGGCTTTCTGCTTTTTGGTAATGTTGCTTTTCAAAT
Organism: Piper betle; assembly: GCA_033002965.1. NCBI lineage: Eukaryota > Viridiplantae > Streptophyta > Magnoliopsida > Piperales > Piperaceae > Piper > Piper betle. The sequence continues at coordinate 14,792 of JAURVB010008195.1, read as the reverse complement.
GCCCTCTTTAGGGAAGTATTCTATATGTGATCTAGAGGAAGAAAATTATATGTTGTTCACAATTGTATGCAATTATTTGAAATTGTATGTTCACAAATTCGATAAAAAATTTGCAATTGTATGTTGTGCAATTTGGTTGATTCAAGTTTAAAATTCATTTGATTTGTCGGGTGTGAGTGTTTTTATATTACAGATTTCATACCAGATAAGTCACAGGGAAGATGGATTTTGGATGGGAATATAGAAGACCAGTTGATGCATCTAAGAAGCAAATCATCTATAACTTTTGCAAAAAAACTATAAGTGGAGGGGTATATCGTTTCAAGCAACATATTGCTGGAGTCAAAGGGAAATGTTGCTGCATGAAAGAAAGTTCCTGAAGTAGATGCACAAAAAATGAAAGATTATTTCAAAAGTATGGAAAAAGCCAAAAAGAAAAAGAAAGGATTAGAGAAGAAATAGGGTCATATGGTTTGAATGACTCAGATATGGAAAAGATGGAAGTTCGAGAGCGAAGTGTTGGGTGCTCTAAGTTTACTGGGAAGAGGAAGGCACCTATTGTTGAAAGTGAGAAGAAGAATACATCAGGTCAAATGAGAATTTCTACGGCAATAAAAAGAAGGCAAAAGAGCATTTGCATACAACCATTGCTTGATTCTTCTATCATTGTGTCATTCCTTTCCATGTTGTAGACTCACCTTACTTTCAGAAAATAATTGATGTGGTAGGTAAATACGGTCATCAAGGGATCAAAACTTCGAGCAGAAATTCTTTGTCAGGTAATCTTCTTACTACTGAAGTGGCTTCCATAAATGCTAGCTTAGAGGATATAAAAGTATCTTGGAAGACAACAGGTTGTTCTATTATGTCTGACGGGTGGACCAATCAATCCGGTAGAACTTTGATCAACTTTCTAGTTTACTGCCCAAGAGGAATGTATTTCCTTGGATCAGTTAATGCTTCAGACAAAAAAAGAAAACGTTTATAAATGCTTATGTATAACTAAATATGATAATTCATTTTGTTTTAATATTTTGTAGTGGTCTTATTTTGTATCTACAAAAGGAGATTTTGGACATTCTCTTGCAATTACCAATAGAAAAGTCCTTCACCCAGGTAAAATCCACCTTTCTCCAGATTTCATGTTTATTGCAAGCTTATCAGTAAATCAATTTGTCGAATGTAGCATCATGGTGGGAGCAACATGGTATAAGCTGCCCTGAACTACAGAAGATAGCTATTAGAATACTTAGTCAAACTTCATCATCATCGGGTTGTGAACGTAATTGGAGCACTTTTGACCAAGTACATACCAAAAAAAGAAATCGACTTGCAAGGAAGAGAGTAAATGATCTTGTATATGTTCATTACAACATGCGGGTCAAAGAAAACGAGTTGAGGTGGAGGCATAAATATGATGCAGTTAGTGAACATTTGAGTTTAGAAGACTCGTTAGATGAGTGGCTTAGAGAACGTGATAACCCATCAGCATGGTATGTTTAAATAAAGCTTACATCACATTCATGATTTTATATATGAATTTTTTTTGAATTGAAATGAATAGGGTATGACTTTTTTTATGCAAGATGATTTCTTTGGTACCAATGTTGGCAATAATGATAGTGCAGATAAAGAGGCTTTTATAGCAAATGAAAGTAGCAACACATTGAAAACTGCAATTGGATCGTGTTCTACTACGTCTGATAGTTTTTCTTTGCCTCTTCTTCTTAGTGGACAAAATGTTGATATTGATGTACATATTGACTCCCAACATAATTTGTATTTGCCTCCTGAACCTGAGGGACTTCATATGAGTGGGAGTTTTATGCCTCCTTTTACGCAGGGGTCTCGTGTTAATGAAGATGATAGCTCTACTCTTCCTATTGGTGATAATGATTCAAACTTTGAAGATGCTTTAGATGATGAATTAGATGATTTAGTAATAATCACTATGTAAAATTGTGTTGAACATTCATTTTTTGGATTTGTATTAATATCTTGTTGTTATTATTTGATACAACACAAATGATAATATATCAAATGTTATACTTATGACATTGAGATATTGTGATGCTCTTTTATACTTATATTAAATTATAAATTTGTGTATTTATGTTCAAAAATTATATAATTATGTATTTCAGGTATTTGTATTATGAGTTGTTAAATTTTTGTACATGACCAATTTAGACCGATTCAACTGAACTGATTCTTGGCCAATTTATATCAATTCCGATTCTGATTCTGACTCCCTCGAAAACCGATTCCGATTCCGATTTATACAACCATAATATCCACTGGACCGTATTGTGCAGGATGATGCTATTATTTTCCAATGTCACTCATCTATAACTTCATGAAACTTTGCAACTCATGGGGTTGGCCATGGTAAATGTTACAGGGTTAACCTGAGGGACATTCGGGTACTAGGGTTTGGCGGTTGTCCCTAGCCTATCCCGTGTCCAAGGCGAATGGCCGGCGTCATTCGTGTGGTGGTGCAACAACCTACCAGGATGTGTATCGGGCTGGAAGTGAAGTTAGGGACCGACGGGTGCTGTTGCCATCGTGTGTGTCGAGCGTCGATGGTGCATAGCGCGCGAGCGAGGACGCGAGCATAGCGCTACCGCGTACCGAGTCCAGGCGTGTGCGAGGTTACGAGCGTGACTGAGCACTCGCGTGCAGCAGCGGCGCGGGCAACCGAGCATTGTGTCGGGAGCCAGGGTGCGAGCCGAGTGGGTGAGCGCTGCGTGTGCCGACATGGGGTTCGACCCGACACCAGGCATGACTAATCTGGAGTTGAGTTTGATCTGCGGCACCTGGGTTCGAGCATGTGCGGACCCAGCGCTGGGCGTGTGCGCGTTGTTTGGAGCCTGCCGAGCAGGTGTGGTGCGTGTTGTCTAGCCGGTGCGAACCAGGAGGGTTCAGCTACCAGGCTGGGGTGCACCAGGGATGATCCAGTAATTTGCTGGAGATTCCAAGGGTTGTGGTGATGTGGCTGAAGCAAGCTTGTCCGTGGATTTGCTGATCAACGGTGGAAGGCTAGTTCTGGCACATCACTTGGTTGGTGACGTGGTTGGAGGGTGCTGAGCCATAGATCTGGAGTTGGTTGGCCAGGATCCATCACGTTGTGTTGCCCCTGATGTCCCACCCAAACCCATTAGTTTATTTATTTATTTATTTATTTTATTTGACGAGTGATCAGATGGAACTGATTTATCAAAGGTAGATATGGGTCTGTGAGATCTGATTTTGATTTTAAGAACCAGTGGTGGTAAAAAAATGGAATATGCATGTATAGGGTTTCATTGGATGCATATTTTATTTTGAGTAATGGGCTTTCGTACATAATTTTGGGTTGTCATTGCAAAAAAACGCATTTTATACTTACAGACATGGAGTTAGGTGTTAAAAGGGTCACGGAAAACTTTGGTATCATCTTTCTCTTATGCATGATTTTTGAATAATGTTAGCGGAAATTTCTAGAGATAGAAATATAATAAAGGCATTACAAAATATATTGAGAAAATAAAAGAAAGATAACACCAAGAATTTTACTGTGTAAATCACGGGTGATATTTTTAGAATAAAATGACAGATTATAAAAGGGTAAAGTATTTATAAAATATATTTTAATCACACTCTCATTTTAATCACTCTCACTTACAACTAACTTCTTGTGAAAGGATTGACACCTTACTATTTAAAAACACTACAAATGAATTTTAAGGAAGAGAATGAGAAAATTAAACTATTGGTTGTTTCATTCATTAAAATGAACCGGAACAATTGAACTATTTATGGAGATTTTTCAACTTTGGTAGTAGAATAAAGTCAACACATTTCTAAATTTAGAAACGCGTTGGATGAATTTTCAAGTTCACAAGGTGAAAATTTTTATTGTCTACAATAAAATTACTATTTATGCCTTTATTTTTTTACCACTGTTTCAATCTCAATTCAAATAGTAGTTGATACTATTAAAAATAATACTTTGTAAAGGTCAACAAATACAATAATCAATTTCACCCAAAATAAAGCAAATAGCCGGGATATGAAAAAAAAACATATAATGTCTATGATCCAACAGTTACACGTTTATATATCCCAATTTAGTGAATTTAATTTTCCAAATACGTAGGAATAAACTTATCTATCCCTTTCTCTTACCCCAACTCTTTCTCCTCGTTTTGACTCCCAAAGGCAAGGCAACCAAATTTGGTTGGGAGAGTTTTTGCTCCATCACTAAATTTATTTAAAATCAAATTAAGTTACATATATATCAATTATTATTTTAAATATCACTTAACTATTAATTACTTCACATACATGTCAATCAAGTACTTAAAAATCAATATATTCTTATTACCATTTAATAGGGTTTAAATCATCCAATTTACTTGTTTACCAAACATTTTGAATTAAATGGAATAAAAATGGTGAAAATTTTATTCACTATATAAAAAAATGATAAAAAAACTCGGTTAATTTACAAAACCAACTTTAAATATAAACGGTAGTGTACAAAGGTCTATTGTAACTGATTTACTAATTATAAAACTTATTTCTACGTCAATATTAATCTTTAAACTTTTAATTTTCAAAATATTACTTCGGCAAAATTACTTAATTTATATAATTCATTTAATTATTTCCAATTTAAAATATTAGATTACCCATTTGGATAATATGAACATTTTAGTTTGTGCGTGAAGAAATATTTTAGATAAATATAATTTTAACCAACTTTATATTGTTGGGCTTATGATATGTACGTGGTGAAAATTAACCATAAATTAATTGGTTAACCGAGGTCAAAGTGGCAAAAGTTTAGTCATGATAAAATATTATGAACTTGGTTAATAATTTGAATAATTAAATTTTTTTAAATAATTATAGTAAATGGTATTGACCGGACCGTAAATAAATTATATATAACCCAATTACAAATTTAACTGTCAATAAGCCCCAACTTTAACGGCCATTTTTAAGAGTCACAAATGATCGGATCTTATCGCTCTCGCTTATTTTTTTAAAACTAATAAAAATTAAAGAAGGTTGTAAAAGATTTAGGCAATACTTTTAATTAGTTTAAGAAATTATCCTTAGATCGAGAATTATGAAAAATCTTTTAATGGTAAAAATTAAAATTTTCAACAAAGAGAATTTGGAGCCAATCCATTAATGATCTTGACAATATGAACCTCTTTCTTCGAACAAACAAACATTGTTTATTCTATTCAAACATGCCCAACAAAATCTAATCAAACGTCACATCTTAACTCAACTGCTACCCTGTTTGCAAGAGGAAAACCAACGAAATCAGTTGTTGACCCAACAAAGCTTTATATGCCAACAAAATTATTTTTAATGTGAAACACTAAACTCAAAAAGTGAGGTTTTATAGATGTTGAGAAGAGAGAATGAAAAGATGTAAGACTAAATTATAATCCAATAATTAGAATATAATCTGATAATTAGAGTTACCCATTAATGTGGTTGATCAGTTTGTACTAAACCAAATGGTTCGATTCGATCAGATTACCCAAATATACCTTTTACCTATAAACCCGGTGTAAGTAAGGTAAATTTGGCTTCTCGAATGCACTTTCCTTCTCCTTTCCCTCATAAAGGCCATTAAAACATGGATGAAGGTCATTTACGTTGGCTCTGTAATGGAAGACCCAAAAGTCTAAATAACAGGTGTCTTGTTTCATGAAAGGTGGCTTCTCACGCCGCACTTATACAGTCCAGAACGAGCTGTTACATTTAATGATTCGTTTTTGAATTCTTCCCTCCAATCGACTTGGGATGGAAGCGATCTAACGAAAATCATGCAAGATCTGATTCTCCAATCAATCAGAACCCCTTGTTTATCTTCCTCATCCCCATCTGAAACTCTGTGAACCGATTGAGAGATAATTTACATGAACACAAAGTGTAACTTGTGCAGGACTTTCCCTGACATGGACCAAAAAGTTGGCCAAAAGCTCATGTCGATGGCTGGTCAAATCCGGTGTTAAATAGTTCTATAAGTGATCAAGCACTCTCACATGGCTCTACTTGTTTGATAATCCAACTGCAACCTTTTTGGGTTTTTTAACTTTGATCTACTGAACCCACCCTTCGGCATTGGTTCTTACAACATGGCCTACTGCAAGAGAGGACCACAAGGAGCTGGGAGGGGGAAAGAGACTTTTCCAAAGCATTCATGAGCCTTCTTTTCTTGGACTCCTAGTAAATCCCACACCAGCAAATCTCCAATATTGTGTAGAAGCCTGCTTGCCCATCTTGGGTACAAGAAACTCTGTGATATATAGAAAGGAACAATCCTCACCAATGCTTATGGGTATTTGAGGGTGTTAAAGTAGAAGGCAATGGCGAAAGAGAGGAATGTGAGTGCAGTTTTCATGCCAAGTATGATGTCCATCTTCTTCTTCTTCTACATCATCCTCTCTAGTCCACCTGGTTTTGCAAAGGCTACAGTAAATCAACAAGTTCTGGATAAGATCACAGAGCTACCCGGGCAACCTCCTGTGACTTTCAACCAGTTTTCCGGCTATGTTACGGTGAACGAGAAACATGGTCGAGCTCTCTTCTACTGGTTAACGGAGTCTCCGACGCATTCTGATACAAAGCCGCTAGTCCTTTGGCTCAACGGAGGTATGTAAATTAGTTATTCATAATATTTGTCAGCAATGGTTTGGTGGGTAGTCTTTTCTTTTTGAAATCTTGATCATTTTCGTCAACTTAGAAGTGATATAAGCTTTCATAGCTTTCTTTTTCTACTTGTACTTTGTGAAAGATTTGTCATTAGATTAATGCACATCATTATGGCATGTAGAGAAGATGATGAGAACGTAGTCTAATCCCGTTATCGCATATTTGCTGCCTTGCCAACAACTATATTAAATAAGTTTTTGGATCACATTATAAATATCTTCTCCATAGAGTCCCACTCTTGAGCCATTATTTAGGTGGTGATATTAAATGCTCATTTAACTCTTTGCTCGCAGTTTCTTCGAGAAGCATAAGAGAGGAAGCATTGGTTTAAAAATCTTGTGCCAACTAGGAGGCAATGTTTGGTTAGACTAGGTGTTGAAACTTTGATTAACTTAATCTGCATGATATATGTCCTAATTAACATTCACCTCCTTTATTGAAAGGTTGTGTTTGTCACATAATTTTAAATATCAAACCGGTTGATTTATAGCAGGTATTAGACATATTTGGTTCAATCAGGTTGTATAGGATTTAAACGGATTTTAAATTATAATATAATATTTTTACATAATTTTTTTATGATCAATATTTATTAAATGTAGATTGAAATACTGTGATATTTAACAAAAAAAAACTTGGTTTGTATAAATACAGAACTAAAAAACCCCGAGTGCCAATAAAAAGAAAAAAAGAAAATTTAAACTATATCATATTCGAAGAAGGTGTCTTTATATGAAGCCATGGTTAATTTGTGCTCGTCATTCTCCTTTGGGTCAAGTAGCTTCTTGGAATGGCTACAAGATGAGTGTTAGGTTACTGCAAGACTTGATCAGAAATTACCGAAGTTCACGGTTTGTCTGGTGTAAAAGGGGCTGAACCTTCTGACGTGCCCATTGGCTTCTACCGCCATTACTCCTTCTGACCCGTTTGGAGCATGCGCTTGTGGAAGGTTGAGTGGGTTAGGCCCACCCCTTTGCACACCCTCTTTACTGGAAAAGGCTGTGGCACAAAGCCACAAGCACAACAGGAAAGGCCTTCCAACTTTGTGCTCCAGAGCAAACAATGAAGGGTCATGGCTCCACCTAGCTGTATGGGGTACAATATATATGGCATCAAAAAATCCCTTATGTACAAATTATGACAATTTTCTTAAAATTATACAATGTAAGAGAAAACAAAAAATAAAGTGAAACTATCAATTTGTTAATGCTTAATAGATTATCGGTTCTAAAATTGGTTAGAAGACAAGCTTGCTGTTAAAAAAGTCATCCGAACATTTAAAATTTTTGTTATTTTTAATTGCATTGATCCTATTTTGTAATCACCGTGTCCTTTGGTAACAAGTGGGAAAAAAATTAAAGATGAAAAATATATAAAGTGAAACATATATAAATGTACAATTCTGTATGATTTATTAAATTTAAAATAGAAAATAATATTAAAAGGGGTAAGAAAATGAATAAAGTAGATACATTTGGGTCCTTTTCCCGTATACAAGTGGGTCAACAATTATCTAAAAGAAGGCATGCTATATTGCCCTCAAATTCTAAAGCATGTCGTATGTATCTTACACGGGACCTTTTTATTTCCGACCTGTAGTATGTATTGGATCAGTAGTAAAAATTTGAGATCTAGATATATCTCACATAAATTTAAAATTTTGGTCATTTATAATAAAAAATATTGAAACTTGGTCGTACTTGATATTTTCCCTCATTTTTTTTATCATTTATCATTTTTTATCATTTAGAAAAGAAAAACATCATTTTCACATTCTCTCTTTTCATTCATTTTTTTAGAAAAATAATTGTTTGGTGGTTTTTCGGTATGATACAAACAAATTACCTTACCCACATTTTTTTAAAACCAAACAAACAATTCACACTTTCTTTGATTTTCTCACAATCCATATTCCAAACAAACCCAAAAATTCCAAATTGTGACCGACAATTTGGCACACCGACGGGTGGGGAAGGTCCCATCCTGGCCTAAAAAACTGGAAAGCTTCTCGTCTTTCTTCGGAACACTGCTTGGTAATCATAGGATTGCTTCCTTGGGAGAGCGATGAGTTGGTCCCCTTCCAACATCCAACAGGCCCAAGTTAAGACGAGGCCACAAGTGCTAAAAGCTGCACATCAATGGTGGAAGGACCTATGAGTAGTAGTTAACAGCCATGATTGCATGTGTTTGTCTTTGGAAAATGGCGAGAACCAACCTTCTTCCTTTTGTAAGGGTGGAACGCATCAACCCAGATCAAAATATGGCCTGCAAAGCACACACCTTTCCATTCAATTTGGTTCACTACTTTCCACTATGGATGAGATGGCTGCTCTGCAGCACTTACAGTGGTCCATACTCGATCCATAGTCTGCAATGGCTTTAGCTTCTGATTTTCTTGCTGTCTTGTTCAATGTGCGTCTTTAGTTCTGATTTCTGATTCTGTTGATTAGTTTAGTGCATTGGGTTCATATGTATTATACCCTTTTTTCTCTTTTTGATTATTAGTTCCATTTGGACTAAGAATGCTGGGAAAAATATGTATTATTCTTAGTACTTGAGTATGTAATATCAAATGTCAACTTTGATGGCACTGTTCGATTTATGTATTTTTACTTGACAACGTGTGGTGCAGGACCAGGTTGCTCCTCCGTTGCATATGGTGCATCCGAGGAGATTGGTCCCTTTCGAGTCAATAGAACTGGTTCATCTCTCTACTTGAACAAGTATTCCTGGAATAGAGGTTAATATCTTGCATTTTATTTCTCTTGCATGAAAGAACATCAATGATCATAAGAAACCCATAATTCTTTACTTCTTGTCATCTCTAATTTCTATTGTTGCAGTTGCAAACATCTTGTTCCTTGAGTCCCCAGCTGGTGTTGGCTTCTCCTACACAAACACAAGCTCTGACCTCAAGAATTCTGGCGACAAACGAACTGGTATTAATGCAATCACCATTAATCAATATACACTTTCTTTTTCACTTGTCTAGAATACTATCATGTATGTTTACTTTGCATGCCAACCATTTCCAGTTTTATATTTGATGCAGCACAAGACGCACTCATTTTCTTGTTGAGATGGATGTCAAGATTCCCACAATACAAACACAGAGACTTTTACATAACCGGGGAGAGCTATGCAGGTAAAAATTCCATCTTTGTCATGCATTATTGAAATAAACTTGATATATAATGATCTTATGGATTCCATTTCACCATCAATCTCTAGGGCATTATGTTCCCCAGCTTGCCAAGAGAATTCAGGACTATAACAATGCTTCTTCCAATCCCATTATCAACATCAAAGGCTTTCTTGTACGTATATACTCAAATCATCAATTTCATAGTTCAACTAACAATGCCAGTTTTATTGTTGAAAAGCTTAAGTATGGTGCTAAAACATATATAAAACGGTTAAAAGTGGATTGGATTCCATGAAGAAATCATCAATTAGATTTCTCTCCCACACTTTCCATTATCATCGAGCAATGCAAATGGAGGTTAACAGTTTTCAAGTATTGTGAAAATTGCTCAGATGAGATATTGTCCAAATTTCCCGCAATGTCGTCACACATCTTTATATGGTCAAATATCACATATTTTAATGACCTTGCCTAAACACATATTAATAGATTTAAGTCATCTCTTCAAAATAGTTAACCCAAATTAAAAATTTATAAAACATCTTTATAGCCAACCAAATCTTATTTGAATATTGCACACGGGACTAAGTTAGAGTTATTAAAATTCACCTACCTTAATAAATTCTGTCCCTAGAATTTTTATATTCGGCCATTAGTCTTGTAGCTTAGCCCACATGTAGCCCAACTCAGTATTTAATAAAGTCTTAGATTAGTTTTGATACAATATGTAGCAAACTAATTTAAGTGAAATTTGATGAACATAAGTTATCCTTTTAAAATGATCAATCCAAGTTATAGTTCTTTCTGTATAGTTATTTAATACGAGACTAAATTTTGGTAGTCACAATACTTTTTTCCTAAAGTTCTCATACATAAATCTTAATAAATATCACTTAAATATTTGTTTAATTATCTACTTATAGTTCGTGTTCATATAATTTATACGAATTACAACCCATATTTAGAGTGCTTTTAATGGGTCCAGCAACCTAAAATCCACATAGATAAAATATCAAAACAAATAATTAGAATTCTTATAAGTTTTGAAATCAAACGAATGCTAAGTAATTATGAAAAAATCAAATTTAAAATGTTTTTAAACTAATGTATTTCTAACAATCTTAAATTTGGTCATATTGATGCTTATAAAAGATAAAAAATTATCTAACCTCCTATTATTGCACTTTATTTGTCAGGAATATATAGACCCATTATGTAGGACTTTCTAAATAGGACTTTCTAAAAGACATTAAAAATAGAAATGTAGCCTCATATTCTTGTGTAGCTCATCTAAAATTTTCTCTCTACACTATATAGATCATGATCAAACGTATTGATGATGAAATTGGAACCATGGCAGGTGGGCAATCCCGTAACAGACAACCACTATGACAACCTCGGCACTGTGAACTATTGGTGGAGCCATTCCATGATCTCCGACAAGACATACCGATCCATTCACAAACACTGCAATTTCTCCCACACCGACAACTCCCCGTCCTGCGACAAAGCTCTGAACTACGCCATGAACCATGAGTTCGGCCACATCGATCAGTACAGCATTTACTCGCCGACGTGCTTGACCGCAACCCATACTTCCAATGGAATCGGTAGTGGTAGTAGTAGCAGAACGATGAGGCTCGAGAACAGCTTGCTACGAAGGCGTGTGCATGGATACGACCCATGCACCGAAAACTATGCGGAGAAGTACTATAATCGGCGTGATGTGCAGATCGCCATGCATGCTAACACCACCGGCATACCTTATAAATGGACGGCCTGCAGGTGAGTCTTCTGTAGAAATATAATGAAATAGATAATATTTTACTCTTGCAAATTCGTTTGATTGGCATTAAAAAAATATGAAAAATTTAAATTTACCAAAAGAAGTAGTATATTATTGAGATGGGAAAAATACTCTATATTCAAATGTAACTAATATTAATACCAACATTACCAATCGCGTGGGCTTTTCGTTTAAATGAAACTAATAAATAAAGTAGTGTTTTTTTTAAAAAATGAATATATAGTACTGCAAATGAACAGTCAAGAAAGTAGGTGTATATAGAATTCACCGTTTCTTCGTGGGGTGGTGGGGAAACTTGGTAGTGATGTGCTGCTAAAGTACTGGAAGGACTCAGAGTTCTCGATGCTACCAACTTACAAGAAGCTAATGGCGGCTGGCCTCAGAATCTGGGTATTCAGGTAACTCATCTTTTCTTGCGGCATTTGATCCTTGCAAAAGAGTCAAACTACTGAGGGAGTGTCAACTCAGCTACAGAGTTGTCTGCCCAGTCTTGAAGTTTGAGACGCCATGTCTTGTCTTATCCCCTTGATAGAGAGCTATTGAGAAACAGTTCCTTTCTTTACAAGTTACGGGTCTTTGGCCGATGTCTCTGTTCAATGGGTCGTTGTGATAATGGCTGCTTGTTGTCACAGTGGCGACACGGACGCGGTGGTCCCGGTGACAGCCACCAGATTTTCTCTGAGTCGCCTAAGCCTCAGAGTGAAGACGCCTTGGTACCCATGGTACTCCGCTCGCCAGGTTTGCTATCCCTTTCTTCTTCACATTGTAATTTTGACATGAAAAGCATGTCTATAAGTTTGCATTTACTTGATCCTTGTAGTTTTATTTTTCTTAACCAATGCCCAAATATGAAATTGATCCCGGAGTTAGAGAGTAGCGAGGTTGGCCCCATCACACAACATGAAAAGTGGGCCAAAGGGCTGAACGTATTAAGTTTTGCTCCAAGACAAATATACACACAAATTAAGACCTACGGGTGACGTGTTCAAGTCAACAAGCTTGCCTTGTATAGGCTTGGTTGGCAAACAAACGAGCCGTTGGACGCAACAATAATCGGGTCTCAATATGGGAATATAGACACCACAGAGAAATAAGATAAAAACAAAAAATAGAGAGAAATGTCTGCTCATTCCTCGACTGCACTAGACCGCCGGCTGCCACTCTTCACTCGACCGCAGCGCTGCCAGCTTCGGCTCGCTGCTTGCGGCTCCCGACCATCGGTTGTGGCTCCCCTTGGCCGCCGCAGTGCCGTCGGCTTCTACTTGCTGGCCGCTGGCTGCTGCTCCTCATTCGGCTGCCAGCTGCCAGCTGCCAGCGCCGCACTGGCTCCGGCCTTGGCTGCCTACTCCGAGAGCTTCTTTCGGCTGAAGGGGGAGATCTCCCACTCAAAACCCTCGTCCTTAACTCTCACTATCATGAATGAGATCCATATATATATATAGAAGCTTTGAGACCCTTCATTTTCAAGGATACAACGAATAATCACTTCTGTTTAGTATATTAAGAGTCTTTTGGTATCTCGAAAGAGTCCAATTAGACCACATCAATCCAAATTCTTTTCCACTTGTTCGTTGTAAAAGTCATTTATTAATTTATTTTATCAAATTTTTTGATCACTCAGGTCTTAGAAGTATCCAAGACCATTCAATTCAAGATTTGAAAAAATGAGACCCACCTTCCCAAGGATAGTGCCAATTGTTACAAAAAATTCTCAAAATTGGAGATCAACAATAGCGAACACAAGATAGGAAAATAATGCTTGAGAAATAAAATAAAACAAAACTCTCCCAATTTTTAATTGAGATCCCCAAAATTTTTCTTCTCTCAAGACTTGTATAGGATTACTCCGGTAAATAAGATTTCCCTCATCTTCTATCGAAAAATAAACAGCCACTTCTGTTTATATTTTGAGATTTTTTAAATATTTTGAGTATGACAATGGGCTACATATTATTAATATAATCACATATATTAACAATCCCTCACTTGGCTGCCACAGTGCCGCCAGCTTCGGCTTGCCAACTGTGGCTCCCCTTGGCCGCTGCAGCGCCGCCAATTGCGGCTCCCGACCGCCGGCTGCAACCGGCGGCGCTCAACCGCTGGCTGCAACTCCTCTTGGCTGCCGCAGCGCCACTAGCTTTGGCTCCCAACCGCCGATTGTGGCTCCTCACTTGGGTGCCGACTACGGCTCCTCACTCGGGCACCGTTGCGCTGCCGAATTCTGCTCGCCGACTGTGATCTTTTGGCTCACTCGGCCGCCGCTGTGCCGCCGGCTTTCGCTTGTCAGCTGCGGCTCCTCACTTGGCTGCTGGCCACTGGCAGTGGCTCCGACCTCGGCTGCCGGCTTCGGGAGTTGCTTTCGGCCAAAGGGGGAGAGATCTCCACGCAGAACCTCCTAAACTCTCGTCCTTAACTCTAAACTCTCGTCCTTAATTCTCATCTATCATGAATGAGATTCAGATATATATATAGAAGCTTTGAAACCCTTCATCTTTAAGAATACAATGAACACTTACCTCTGTTTGGTAGTTACCTCTGTTTGGTATACCGAGAATTCTTTGGTATCCCGAGTGTGACATTAGACTATATATCATTATAATTTGTAATGACAAATATTAATAGGCTTAGCTTGACTCGTGGGTCTAAAACTTTGTTTTTCTGCGCTTAGGGGAGCTCTGGTTGCCTCCATTATTGAGGGAGCCAAGCCAAGCTGCGTCAGCTCACCACCCTACGTCTGATTTGTAACTTTATTTTATCAAGGTGGAACTAACAGCCCAAGGGTAGTTTTGTACTTAAAGATTGAATGGCTAGAATTGAAAGAAAAATATGAATATCGGTTATCTGTGAAATAATTTTAGAATTTTTGTTATATTCGATGTAAAACTTTGAGATAGGAATATACGATATTTTTCCTTTAAATTTTGCTTCCATTTGGCTTCGATTTTAGATAAATTTGTAAGTGTGGAAAATACTGGGTCATGGGCCTATACGCAAAATAATTAGTTACTCTGACCCCTCCTGGAATGCTTAGAGCTTGTAATCTAGGAGACACCTTTAAGGAAGGCTTAAAACCGATAAGTCAAGCTTCTGGTAGTGTTTGCATGCTATTGCCCATAGCGA